>CAEGAE010070844.1:0-48282 GCA_903067095.1 Girardinus metallicus | reverse complement strand
TATATATATATATATATAAAAACACCAAATGTCTTTCCACAAATGGCTAAATATCAGCCTAATGATTCACACTCGTTCAGACTTCTTTCTCATGCAAACTAAGGGATTATTATGCAGCATGCAGCTCCGGGGCCACAAGCAAGGGCCCACTGCTTTCCCCACTTTGCTCTTTATCCCTAATTAGAAACTAATTATAGGAAAGCAAAGAGTAAAAGACAAATATACACTCATACATAGACCTGAGACTTTAATATGCTGGAGGGGGCTCTCGTTGGGGCTGAAACGACAAGCTCTAGCACAAAGTAGCAGCAGCGGGCGACTCGGCAGCACAGAGGTTAACTCGTAGGAGATTAATGGGGGGTCAGCGCGAAGGCAGCGCTCAAGATTTAAGATTCTAGACTTTATTTTTTACCGTGGAAGTGAAGGCAGGAAATCACATTTGAAATAGTGTTTCAACCAAACATATTGGACATATTGATTGTTTTTCTGTATTCCAGTTAGTAGGACTTAGAATTTATACTGGTGTCACTAATAATGTTATTTATCTTCTTATCCACGTTCTTACATTTTATATGTTTTGCACTTTTAAGCCCCTAATTTTGTCTTATGAATTATTAAAGTGTTTTAACAGCACTTTGTGATTCTATTTTTGAATATAAATAAATTGTTTCTTCATTAATTCATTCAATTTATAAAACAAAAATCTATAACCTAAAACGTTAATATCATAGATATGAAATAATCCTGTTGCTGCATAAACAAATAAAGTGAGTTAAATTATCACTACAAGCTTCGTCAGACCATTTTATACACACATCACCTTTAGTTTGAGGTAAAACTGTAAGAACCAACGAGGAGAATGAAAACAGGTAGAAAAACTAATATTTAAAGCACCTTCCATCACCACTTTTCACTGCAAAACGATGCAATCTTGTGGAAAAATCATGAAAGAGTTCTTTTAGAATAAAAGTTTGCCTTCTAAAAACTCAAATTTCTTGAAATTTATCACAGAGCTGCAGTAATATTCTGATCCAAAAGCCAAGTCTCGTGTTTGCAACGAGTGAAAATAATGAAACAAGTGTGTAAAATGTGGAAAACACGTTAAATTAATGCAAGTACCCAGATGATACGTACTTCACATGAAAATGGAAACTCGTTTTTCTCATCCAGATTGAAACCAGAAAAGTGAAAGTTCCTCCATGCCAGGAGACATTAAATCCATATGTCCACCAAATCAACATGCTGCATAAGCTTTCTTTACAAAAAAAAAATAAAAATCAGTCAATCACATGTCTAAAGAATGACCAAACCAGCAAAGTGACCTGAAACATCCCCAGAGTTCCCAGTCCAGACTCACCGTTTGCAGTGGGAACCTGCATGACCACGGCCAGCAGAGTCATCAGCACCAGCAGCTTGACGTCCATTGCTTCAGGAATGGCTGCGCTCTCTTCCTCCTTTACAATCCAGCGCACGACTGTGTCCTCCAGCTCCGCTGCGGCTGCAGTTAAAGCTTCAGTGGGAGGGAGCAGAGACGGAGAGGGGGAGTCCCACCTTCTCAGGAGGGCGAGGCGTGGGTCCCAGGAGAGGAGGAGAAGAAAAGAAGACTTCCCTGATTGTAAATGTGTTGGCTGGGAGTCAGTGAACAGCTCACGGGGTGGTGTTCTCTCCTTCATGTAATGTTTCTTGTCCAGGTCTCATCTTTTTGTATCTTTATTTGATCTCTCCCATCATCTCTCCGGGGTTTTCTCTCCACCACACACTGAAACCAGTACACCGGCAGTTTGCCCACCAGTCAATCCCAGCCCCATTGTGAGCGGCAGAGCTCCCTGTTGCTGGGCTAATAATGCCGCATGCTCAGCTGAGTGTTGTGTTATTGTTTGCTAGGACACAGACTGCTCCCCCATTTTCCTCTCTTCGTCTCGCAGACTCCTCGTCCTCTGGCCCGGTTCCTGTCCTCTGGCCCGGTTCCTGTCCTCTGGCCCGGTTCCTGTCCTCGACGCCTGGTTCATGTCCTTAATAGGCTCCGCAGGGCTTTCATTGTCTGCTCCGTGGCTAAACTATTACAAATCTGTTTAGACCTCACATCTGGACCACAATTAGGAGGAAGGAACAGTTGTGCCGAAAGAAAAAAAAAAAAGAAACTGCAGATCTTAAAGTTGACTTCTGCGATTCTCCAATTCTTGTGTGCAAGGCAAGCCAAAGAAAAATCAAGAAGAAGCTGAAGTTTGGAGGTTTCTGCAATCAAGGCTCGGATTGTGTAGAGTTATATTTCACCAGATCTAAAATGCATAGTTAGGTTTGAACTACCAAGAGAAGAAAATCTATTGTTTCTTCTTTTTACTGTTTCTGACGTAAAAATTTTGCTGTCTGTCGCAGTTTGTTTCCTTTCGTTTGTGACCTCTTCAAGGACCTTTGTAACTATGACAACCTGTGTTTAAAATTACTCTCTTTCATCTTTTTTTATCCATTTTACTGTGGTTCCATTTTGGTGTTTTGCTTTGACCAGAAGTTGTAATCATTTTTTTTTTGTTGTTGAAGTTTTGACTTCACAACCATCAGAGGTGTCTTACCATAATCAATAGAAATAGAGCTCAATATAAAATCTTTCAAAACAGTGTGCAGTTGAGTTATATGTGATATTTACGTACTTTCTCTGTAGTTACAAAATGGAGGGCGACGGACAGCAGGTTTGTTTACGTTTTCTAAAGTCAGTTTTGGGACATTTTAATTCGTTTCTCAATTGTAGTAAATGCAAATCACAACTCTTAAATATGTATTACGTAAAGTGTGATTTGTGAATTTTAAAGATGATGATAATATTCCTTTGTTTCAGCTGAAACAAAGGATTTATGATTTATAAAGGTGGAGTGGCCAGCATTTTTCCAGGGGCCTTGTCCCCTGGCCAGCCACCTTTTAGGGATGCCACTGCTTAATGAGCATTAAAACACACATTTCTATATTAAAAATATTTCAAAATTTGACCAAAAATTGAACTTGATTTAATTTTATCCACCACAAATGGTCAAAGTGGTGCTCTGCATTTTTTTTTTTTTTTTGCCTGGAAGTCAAAGAGATGAAGTGATGAAGATTTGGTGTTTTATAAGATCCAAAGATGCACCTCTGTATGGGTTTGAGCATTTCATTTAATCGAGTATGTTCTCCCAAGTGAGCAGACATGGACAGGATGCTGCAGAATGAGGGCTGTAAACAAAGCTTGATGGGACAGCTGTGAGTCCTCACGTCTTCTGCAGCTCTCCAGGATCTGATGGAAAACCTCCAGCTTCACATCTTGATGAGCTGAACTGAAACAGAGCTGTGCGGGTGTGGCTGTGAGACGCGGGCGTGCGGGTACGTGTCTCTCAATGTACGCAGGACTCCAAACAAGCAGGTAATTATGCACGTTGTTGCCACTTTTTTGTTTTGATGCATCGGATGTTAAACTGGAACTGGACTTCCTGCCAGAACAGAATCATTTTTCCGCCAGAGGACTTGGATCCCGCTGCACTCCGACATGGATAATGAAACCTTACACTGCGAAAACTGCCCATCCATCCAAGGAGCCTCTGCTGTGGTTTCCAGACCCCACAGCGCAGCGGCATGCTGAGAGAGCACTTGCATGTCTCCGGCCTGCTGACGGCCGTAAAGCTCAGAGGCTGCTCACCGTCAGCCAGAGATGAAAGTGAGAAAGTGAGAGAAATGCATTACACCTGAGAGAAATCCAGTTATTACTTCTCTAAAGAAAAATATACTTTCCTACAAATCAGTAGTGTGGCTACAGAAAATGCAGTTTCCAGTGGTAAAGGTCAAAGCCGAGTTTATTTGCAAAGCACATTTCAGCAGCGAGGCAGTTCAAAGTGCTTCACGTAACAAAAGCAAAATACAGCCACCGATTATGAAACAAGCAATAAACATTACATTTTGTCATCAAATATGTTGCTCAATTTTCCGCTTGCTACTAACTCTGTGAACAATAAAAATAAGTTTAAAGTAAAGTTAGGTTATAAAATAATGCTCCCAGCTTTCAACAGAGCAGTTCAAACCATCGCCTGACAATGCAAACCTGCAACACCTTGTTTCTGTGGTACAAAACATGTCAAAACACTTTAGATCGAATGCTTAGCATGAAATTTGAAGGCAAGCTTGCCATTAATGATTTCTCCCAGGTACATATAAATTGTAGCTCTATGGTTTTATCTGGCAGTGTTTATCCTTATTAAAAGGATTTCCTCTGAGGGGAGAGATTAAAAAAAAAAAAGCATTTGTTTGGGATTTTCAGCATAAGTTTGAAACTGCATGAAAAGCAAATTGTAGAGATACAAATATCTGTGGGACTGAGAGTGAAAAACAGCAAACAGAATTATCTGCATCAAGAGACTTAAAACTGGGATGGAGGACAAAATAAACTCAGATTACAATCAAATTTCGTTCAGAAATCCAACTAAGAATCAGTGGCCAAACGTGATAATTCATGTTCAGAAATACTCTCTGTGCAGTCCGTCCGTTTTTGTTTCACCTCAGAAACTTGAACTTAGTCCTTTAAACTTAAAGTCCCCCAAAATGTTACAAAAATTAAAATTTTATTTCAATATATTGAAATAAAATTTTAATTTTAATCCATTAGTTTCTATTCATAAAAAATTTATAAAATATGCCTTTCAAAGATTTTCATTTTCTGAGTCACAAACATGAATGTCAAAAGTTTTCCAGTGCCAACATGCTGCACCAGTGACGCTAATGGGAATATGCTTGAAACTTTTACCCCGACCTGCGGGACAGCACTGTTACTTGTAGCACACGTTAGGTCAAAGGTCAGCGTTTCACGTCTCTGCTTTGGGTTATAGGGTTTGATCTTCCAGGTCTTTGTTGTGGACCGTTCCTGATAGACGAGCACGAACAAACGGCTGACCCGACGAGGGATATGATGGAAAACAGACAAGCGCTGGCTCCAAACATGCAGCGCCGCACAATTAGAAGAAGGCGAGCGGATATGTAAAGGCCATTAGGTTAGTTATTCCATTTCTCACATAGCAGATGTGACAGCTGCTTGTAAGATCTGAGGACGCGGCTGTTTGGGAAGTAATGGGGCTGTAAGTGAGAACACAAAAACATTTAACTGCCCCGCTCTCTCGGTTTGCTTTCACTTGTCGTTCCTCGTAAATTAACACGGTAAAAGGCTTTTTTCGCGGGAAAAACACTGAACGCAGCTTCATATTGTTCTGTGACATGAACTAAAACCAAACTGGATTTGATCCCACCATGAAAGCTGAAGAGTTTCCACTTCTTTAGTCGTCTTTCAACAGGGAGAGTCGCTTCATGTTAAACAAACCAACGCCACACAAACATCATTAACGTCTTCTAAAACCTTTACTTGCTAAAGTGAAACCAAATAAACCACAGAATAATCTGTTCAGTAATCTCCTGCCTGACAGCAGAGCTCTGCTTCCTTTTGCAGATCTATTTCAGAAGATTGCTTAGGGTTTATTGTGCTGGTTCAGGCGTTTGAGTCTGGTGATTGTTTTATGGTGGCTGACCAGATGAAAGGTTTTCCTTAGATAAACTGTAGTTTGTGATCACGGCCTGGGCTGAATGAGCGGTTCAAAACGTAAACACACTTTAGCTAACATGGGGACAAATGTCAGCCTGAGCAATAGCTTCTGGATCATTAAAAGTGTTAAATAAAATCACTTTTGTGTAATAAAGGATGAAAAATAACACTCTGTGGAGAAAATTTCACCTGGAGTTTAATAAAAAAAAACAACAAAAAAAAAAACATGTGTATTTCTGAGAGGTATGCACTTCCTGCCTTTCTGTGTTTTGGTTTTATAAACATAAAATGGGGGGTTTAAGATGTGTGGTTGGGTGGGGGGTAAGTGGTGTTTTCGGGGGTCGCCTTTATAAGTTAACATGCTTGGTCTCAACATCTGGCTTCTCAGGGGGGGCATCACACACACACACCCACGCCCACACACGCACACACACCCACGCACACACACACACGCCCCCACACACACACACACTCTCACACCCACACATTGATTAAGCAGAATGACGTTTCTGTTAAATGATTGATTACTCAAGTATCCTTAACAGTCTGAAGTGATCTTGTGTTGATTTATTATGGATTTGTTCAGACGGTTGTGCTCACATTTCTAAACAGTCTCTTCAGTGCTCACAATTAGGTGAATACTCATAGAAATAAAAGGAAGAGCAGAGCTTTGTTTTTCTAGGAAACAAAGCCATTATGTTGCACTTTGTGATTAAGCTTAGGTGGTGCAATGCTGTTGCCGTCCGATTTCACTTTTTATTTTTGTTTCTGTGCTGAATTTATTGCTCTCGTCATCTTTCAAACAATTATTGTTTGAATTATGCTCAGGGTCTGTGCTAAAAGTCCTGCATTTCTAGCTTTCGAGTCTGTCTGTTGGTTGACATTAAGTTTATGGGGCGCGATGAACATTAGGCATTGTCCATTTGCTGGTGAGGTTGGTCAGTTCATACCAAGGTCTTAGAAAGCTGTGGTTTTAAAACAGCAAAAGATTTCTGTCGCGCCATTCCTACTTTTCAACCTGTTTTAACAAGACGCCAGAGAAAAATACAAGCAAAAGCAGCAGCAAGTATTATAAGCAAGCACATTTTCAGAGTGGCATGGGACATTTCCTATTTATATAGCTAGATAGCTAGATAGCTAGATAGATAGATAGATAGATAGATAGATAGATAGATAGATAGATAGATAGATAGATAGATAGATAGATAGATGTAGAAGGATGGTGGTCATTCTGTCTGTTCGACAACTTTTCTTTGTCAATTCTGACATCCAACTTTTTTTTTAGTACTATGTTTTGTACTGACCATACATTAATTTGTACCAGCTAGGGGGATGTTTTTGTGATTATCACTTTACAAATTTAAAGTGATTTTCTATGTTTTACTTGTCTACTGTATGGAAGCTCGGTTATGACTCTGATAAATAACTACGTACCAACAGGAGGTCACTCAAAGTTAATTTAGTTTCGGGAGTCAAAATATGTCATATTTTGAGAATCCGCTGCCCCAAACTGGGATCTTGATAAAACTTAATAGAATAGAAAATAACATAATTTCAATTATACATGTGACACAACAGTTGATCTTAATTCAGAAACGCACTAAAGTTAAGAAAAAAAGTTGTCATGAGTTGGTTGTGAGGTGGACGCGGTGGACCCAGGTTGAAGTGAGAGAAACAATGATTTAATTCTGAATAACAATCCAGGCAGCACAGGTGGGCAGAGGCAAGGAGCTCAAATGCTGGTAACAAACTGATACCAATTTCCAGGCAATTTCCAGGTGAGCAACAGCAATGACTCTCACACTGGTAGCAACTGGCATAAAGGCAAAGACATGGGATTCGATAAACGACAAGGACCCAACAGAGAAACACAGAAACAGGTGCGATTAAATACACCAGGGAGTAATCAAGGGGAAACAAGACACAGCTGGAGACAATCAAGAGGTAAGCGGGACAACATGGAGACTCGACTGACCACAGAAACCTAAATCAACACACAGAAAAACCAAATCCTCACAAAAACTAATATGAAATGAAGGTATGAAATGGTATGAAATACCTTTAAATGGATAAAATGATTTGATTAGGAAAAAAAAATGGCTGCCAAATAGTGGCACAGATTGACAAAGGTGTGACCAACTGAATGTAAATGTGGCACATATGCTACAGTATGACTGCTACATAAAGCAAATCTACAGATTACGCTTGATCAGACCCTAGATTGGTCTGATCAGTCCATTTGTATTAGTTTTTATTTAGTCCTTTTAGGCTGTAGCAGTGTACTAAACCCAATAAACAACAAAGATTAAAGACTCGGAAAAACAAAATGCATTGAGGGCTCTTCACTGAATAAAACTCTTGACAATTTTAATCCCCCTTCACATGTACAGCACATAGAGTCAAAAAGCTACGCAGACCCACAGGGACCGACGCTGAAGACATTTCCATCTGAATGTGCTGCTGCTTTTAGGGCAGCAACGCAATGAATGCGTTTGAACTCTTCGGCTCTCCTTGCCTGTCATCAATGGAGAATGGCCTCTCATTGACAAATCCAGTTTACTTTGGGCCCGTCTGAGGAGGGGAGAATCTGGCATGACACCAAATGCCACTCTATAGATGCTTCCACCAAACAAAGGCAAAAAGTGGCCGCCCCTCCTCTCCTACCACTCTATCCTTGTCGCCCGCTTGACGGGCACATTGAAATCTGCCTGGTCTTTCATTTATTTGTCAAGGGCGCAGTTTGCATGTGATCCCGTTGCCATAGTTTCTGCCTCTGTATAGGGAAGGACATGTGTTTACTGTATATATTAGAGGATGCCAGAGAAAAAGAGAGGGCGGATTGAGTGCCTGTGTCTATTGGTCCTACATTTAAGTGTGTGAGACTGTGTTTTTAGGAGCTGGCAGTAGTTGGCTCATTTTCTCAGCGAAACGCAAAGAGCGGGGAGGCCGTGTAAAGGGATAGACATCACAATGCGAACTCTAATTGGGTGGGATGCACCGTGAATACTCTGCAAGAATAAGTGTGCGGCTGAGCCATTTGAGCAAGGCTGTATGAATGTCTTTTGCCAGATATTAAGGTTGTGTTTTTTTTTGTAAGATCAGGGAAATGTGAGTGATAAACCAGTCTTAAACAGAAAGAGAAGTAAATGTGTCCGATATTTTTGTAGTGTTAAATTTAAGTTTTACTAAAAGCATTTTTATTTTGTGGAAAAGTGAGACAAGTGTTTGTGGTCTTTTGGTAACCAATGGAGTTGACTTACAAACCTCTACAGAGGTGCAAGGTTTTCCAAATCTTTTTCCTTTTGTTTAATCATGAACTCTGATCTTAACAGAGATAAATGAGGCATATGGTGCTTTAGTTATTGCTTGCAGTTCATTTGTGACTTCCTGGTTCATCCTTCAATGCACTTTTGGACAAATTTTGGAAGTCCGGTGAGTCCTGGAAAGTTCATCATTGTTCCATGTTTAATCAAATTGTGGATAATAGGAGATATGTGTCAATCACTTTGTTTCTGTTTCTTATTGTATTCAATCTTGAATTATTTTAGACAGGGACATTGTGGGTTACTTCAGAGAGCTCATAACCTTCTTCATGGTGCCATTTATCAGGCCTCGTGAAATTAAACCCAGTTTTAAAAAATATGTGGTTAATCACTGTTAGTTTATCATTCAACATTGAGGGCTACTACTTGAAGTCATCAGTTGCCAACACTGTTACAAGATCTATGAGACATCTACTCAAAAAGGGCATTTTTCTGCCTGTGAAGTAGCATAAAGATCTAATCTGAATCTCCCTGTTTTCTTGACATAATCCACGCTACAGAAATGAAGAAAAGATATGTAAAAAAGAAAAAAAGATGTTTCTTGATGCATTATCTTTGAAAGCCTCTCCTCCTCATGATATCCCACGGTGACATGGGTCACTTTAACATTGGCAAGTTAAATTTCCTCTAGTTTGTGTCCAACCAGGGCCAATGTAGGCCATGGGGGCTTGGCAGAAAACGAGGAGAGAATCTGTAAACAGCAAATCACATGGCCCAGAGTCAACGAACACATGCCTCTGTTGAACGTCAGAGAGCGGTTGTTTCAATTCAAGCTGAATTAGCCCACCGTTGCTCCTCCACCTACGGCTTTTGATAGCAACCGATCTAAAAGCAGTTTGTTTTGAGTTCACACGTCGCCCCGCTTGAGACAAACCACCGAGTTAAAACCTGCGCAGTCATGGATGCCGTCTTTGTGATGTAAATCCTTGATGATCTCTGAAGGCTTAATGGGTTGAATGTCTGGCGCATGAGGAACAAATGTGTTGGCTCACACACACACACACACACAACTTAATTTAAACACCACACACAGACACTGAGCAGAGCAAAGTGACTGTGAGGAGGCCAGATCTGAGCCAGGCCGCGGTGAAGTCTCTGAACTGGGACTGGGTGAAGGTCATGACCCCAGCAGATTGGACAACCAGTGTTGGAGTGAGACTTAAGCGCTTCTTTCAGCCTGGCCGGCCCTCACGCTGCGGCAGGTGGGAGGCAGCCAGTATTTTCACTTGTACAATTGTTAAAGCAACAATGGCTGACAGTGTTTATGCTTCTACAACCCACCAGGACTGCTACACTGATAAATGTTTGGTCCACTTTGCATGAAAATGTATGATGTTGTTACCATGGCACCTACAGAGTTGCTAGAATTAGTCTCTAAATAACCTCATCGGCACAATATTGTTGACGACCGACACTTATTTGAGGTTAATATAATGCACAGCCACTGTTTGTGCTACGAGTGCAATAATAAACATGATGCATTAGGTGAGGTAATTTTATTTATATAGCACATTTTCAGCAACAAGGCAATTCAAAGTGCTTTACATGAATTAAAAGGAATTACAAACAAAATAACAATCCAAAGGAAGGAAGAAGAAGAAAAAGGGCAAAAGAAGAAAAATAGTATTTTGTTTGTCACAAACAGTGACATTTTTCTGTCCCAATCAATGGACTGTGCTGAGACTCCAGGAGCTTCACCCAAATCGTACCGCACCAACGTCCCACAACTGAAGAAGTATCATCTTCACAAGACTGTCATAGAAAAACAGAGGCTTCTTCAAAACCGCTGTAACAAAGACCTCTACAGAAGGCCATCACCATCCACAACAACTCCGAAAAATCTTGAATGATTTGAGTTACAACAACGTTTAGTTTCCCTTTGGGATCAATAAAGTACACTGAGAAAAGAAAGCAGATGATCCAACACAAAAAATTGAGTTAATTTGTCATAAGTACTCAAATTAAGTTTATCCAAGTAAATATATTACGTTCTCATGTTAAACAAATAAATTAAGTCAAATGAGTTAAAAAATTAACTATTTTTTTAAAGTTGTAATTCCATTCTTTTCAGTGTATTTTTGACCTGAATTGAGTTGAATTGTGCAGTACAAATCGGTTGTATGGACCGCATTCACAACCGAAACATACAAAATGGCGTATCAAACCAGTCTGTGCAATAATTCTCAGTAGAAATTAAATATATGGAAGCAAAATACACAAACACAAAGGATGGCCTAAGACTTTTGCACAGTCCACAAGGTCTAAAACCACTGTATTTCTGTGGGTTAAAACACCCAATGAATGTCACTCCATGCCAAGCTGTTTGATGTCTCAGACTCCCATTTGGTCAAATTGCTCCTCTTTTCACCATCGACCTCTTCGGAGGGTGTTTTGTCACATTCCTTTGCCCTCTTCTAGTGTTACCAGTCATTTACTTCATCCATCTCTAGGTCGCGACCAGCTTTTTGTTTTCAGAGCCTTAGAGCCTGTTCCCACTGTCAGCACCCGACTGGATCTACGAGAAGCCAGCAGTCGCTCCGTATCCAGGAGCGAACGTGTGAGACCAACCCGACTGGTTCTTCAAACAGAAGCAAACATCTACAGATGGACCCAACACTCAGGTCACACATGAAAGTATTTACTGGCATGCCATCTCTCTAGCTCCTGTGTTTACATGATTTAGTAGATGTTCATTTCTCACACAGTATATTTCATTACATGAAATGTCATATTTTGGCAGCGGACTGCGGACAAAGCATGGTGTTGGGTGTTAAAAACGAGTTTAGCAACCTCCAAGAATCAGTGCTGGAGTTATGTTAGACGCATCGCGCATTTTTCACTTCTGGTTCTTGTCCATATAAAAAAAAAAAAAAAAGGACAATGACTAATTAGGTAGAACCAAGCAAGATGTTGTGCTTTTTGGCAAAAGTCATGAAGGTTAAATTTCCCACTTAAATGCTCATTTTTAGTTGCTTGGCTGGAGCGTAAGACAGATTGCATTTTAATTACTGCTGCTTTTTTTTTTTTTTTTTTAAATGAGAACAAAAGGACATAATCAGAGGAAGGAAAACATTTTTGAAATTGAAATTTATGTTTTTGTCTTCTGCGACCTTTTCTGTACCTTTAACTTTGTACTTTTGTAATTAAAAAGAAGTGCTGCTTTTTCAGCGCATTGCAAATTTATCCGTAACCCTAGGATTTTTCCAGGTTGATAGTTAAATGATGCTTTTTTTAAGCTTTACAATTCACAAATAACACTCTGAAGGTGTGGTCAAGTGTAAAAAAAACCCAAAAAACCCCACAGATGGCAACAACCCTAAACAAATCACTGTAGCTGCAACAGATTTAGCCAAAAGAATATTCAAGGCAAACTCCTTAGGAAGAAAAGTCCACAGTAAGAGGCAAGACAGCAGAAGACAAGACGTTGTAAAAGCAAAAAAAAGTCTTTGAAATGAAGAATAACGTGCGAGCTTGTCTGTAAGATAAATTGCTTAAGCCACGCACTACGGTCTTCAAGTATTACAAAAAGACGACATGAAAGAATGCAAACATCTGCAGCACTTTGGATTTCTTGCAGAGAAGCAATATTGCAGCGATGAACTGTCCAGGAGATCAGCATGCAGAGACAGTGAGCAGACATTCACGCTGACCGAGGATCCTGTGTGAGCAGACGCTGCCGCATGAACGTCGCTTCGTCTTCCAGTCTGCTTTCCACTCCAGTGTTGATTTGCAGACAAAATTTCCAAAAGTATATTACTAATGTCATCACAAATTATTTCACTCCATTCATCATCTTTCTTATACTTCCTGGGTGGTTAACGTTCTCTACTGTACCAACTTCTCGTCTATTTTCCATCTCATATGTCAGAAGAAATGTCAGAAGTGGGAACCATTTTCTCTCAAGTCCCCGTCACACCAGGCCAGGGTCCACTGCAAATGGTCAGGGAAAAGCATGACATTTACAAGTAAGGAGAAAGAGGAGAGAGTGCATGCAGCAGCTCATGAAGGCTATAGTAGCAATATGTAAATTCTGGTGTGATGAACGTAAAGCATTTAATAAAAAACTGATTTTGCAAAGCTTTTGAATTTTGTGGGTTTTTTTTTGTATGTGTGTCCCTGCAGGGCGTGAGGGTTGATTTCTGTCGTTTCAATTTTATAGTTTTTTTTTTAACTTTAGTTCAATTTTGGTGAGTAGAGAAAAATATGTTCAAATATCTCCTGTATCTTGAAACTTGCGTCCTTCTGTCTCATCTAGACATGACTTCAGTATGAAACATCTGTCTCAAAAGCAAGTTTGTCTTCTTCTCATGGAATATTTTGTGAAATGATGGGATTGTTTGTTAATAATTATTTAAAAACTCCACACGTAACAGAATATATCATCAATAAAAAGACTGATTGTTAATCAGTGCATGTTTTGTGCATGTAGACAGCAGAAAGAACATGTGAGAAAACCGGCTCAATTAAGAGAAATAGAGGCTTTATGTCATGTACATAAAGATTTCTGACCTGCCGGCGTAAACATTTCACGTTTAATTTCCCAATGTTGCAGCATTATCTAATACTCAGACTATTTTTACATAAAGAGTTGGGTTTCATATGGAGGCCAAGACGTCTTTCTGATCGTTGCTCAGCCGTGGCCCATTAAATGCCGTTATAGGTCCGTAACTCTCAGCATCACCAATTTATGACCTGCCTGTGAGAACATGACAGCACTTTCTACCTCCTCGTCCTGCTCTGCCTCTGTGGTGAAAGGGACAACTGGAGGCGAGCTTAACCGGCTCGCTGAAGTCGCACTAAGAGGTTTTCCAGACGGAGGAGACTAAATGTAACGCGACTAATCAAAGGCTACACATCGCCTCCTTCTCAACGCGGCGGCGCAGGCTGGCTGTCGATTTTTGTCTTGATCCTTTGCTCTAAATAAAAGCAACATTCTGAAACAGAAGAGGTAAGGTCAAAGGTCACATAGCCGACTAGGCCTCTGTCAGTAAAGTGCAAAAATATGTATGCCACTTCTTCATGGATCCTCATGTTGAAGTTCAAAGTGTTTTATTAGAATTTAATTTTTAGAAATGTCAACAAAAATCATCGCTTTTATGTAAACTGGAAGAAAATAACATGATTTTCACTTTCTTTTTCCAGATACATCAAATATCTAATGAACCAGGTGCCGACCCGTTTCACTTCGACGTCCCGAAATAAAAAGCAATTGCTTTCAGAAGTTGTCAAAACAGGAGCCAAAGTTCACCGGGGTGTAAATTAGAACTTTAAATCAGGGTCATTTTCTGATTTTCAGTGACAGTAAATTATGGAAAACACATAATTTTTTTGTACTTCTAATTTGTTCACGACTTTTAGTTGTTCTGACTTGTAAATCCTCCCCAAAAAATACAGTTGAACCCATAAGTTTACATACAGCGAATCAAAAAGACACATTGCTCCGTTTTTTCTCCCCTCACTGGCTGAAGTTAAATCAGACCAAACTTGTCTTGTTTTAGGTTAGTTAGAATTACCATTATTTCTATTTTATAAATAATAACATCAAGAATATGTCAAGAGATTTATTTATTAAAGTCTTTAAACACAGGAGTTTGAATATATTTCCTCAGTATTTGGTAGCATTACGCTCCATTCATAGTCTATTACTGTAAGGAAATGTGGTTCTGAATCAGAATGAAATTAAATGAAGATAAAGAATAGCACAACATCCTCAGAAAATATTATTCAATTAAATGAAACAGCATGTTAGATTTGAGCATTTTCGTAATTTTTTGACTTCACAATGGATAAAAAAAACAATGAAATACTAAGAGAAAGTCTGTTATATTAAGATCCTGGAACTTCAGCTTTTATTAATGAATAACTTGAAAAGAAAGAAGGAAAAGAGGAACATGCCGCGGGTCCAGAAATCAAACTGTGTTCCTGCTTCTACCACTGGAGCAATGGGACTTTCTAACTTTATGAAATGCGATGTTCACTTCCCAAAGAATCTACATTTATGTTCTGATGACATCCTGCGGAGAATCGATATTCATCCTTACTCTGACAGTCAGTGCAGAAGTTCCCACGCTAACGAGCCTGCTGATCGAACAGCAGGGTGTAATAACAGCATGTAATAAATCTCTTTGTGCTTTTAGCCGACGTAGCTTCATTTAAACTAAGTGAGAGCACTTACATAATGCCGCGCAGAGCCATTTACTGCCTGCCATGTCAGCAGAGAATCAAGTCATAAATCCAGCTGAACTGTCCAATTCTAATGTCCCAAAACCAATATATTTTTTAAAGTATGCATCATTCTGCATTCCTCCATCCCATTAGGTTCGGTTCTCTAGATTAAAGGTTAAGCTCTGGAAAGTGTGAAATATAAACTCTCTTTAAAAAAAAGAGTTTAAACTGCTGTATTTTTTTTTTTTTTTAACGAATGCCAAAAGATTTCCTGTGAACGTTTGATCCCAAAAAGCAGCATGTGTCACTAAAAACAAAACAAAACCAAAAAAAACCTGATAACTAAAGTTTGCAGAGATGAACAAAATCAACCAGCTGGAGATCAAACTCTGCCAATTTTTTGCTTAATCAGCAGATCCAGGATAAATAGATAGATTTTTCAACAAAACTAATAGCTCCTACCATTTCAATTCTACAGATTGCAGTAAAATGTATTTTGATGCCATTTTTTAAAAATAGCATCAAAAAGAATCACGAAATCCTGGAGGCATTGAAAAGATGTTCAATAATATTATTTAATTTTAAGAATTCATGGCTATTGTAACAGTTTGTGAACGGGTTTTATCAATACATTCTGGCACAACCGGCCCTTTAAGAGCATTCATGATCTTGATTTGGTCCAAAATGAAAATGAGTTTGACGCCCCTGACCTGAAGGGTTTTGCAGCTCCGCCACCCAGATTGATCTTTCCTTTGAAATCAATGTGCAGGGACTTAAATTACTCCTGGTCGATGAGCAGATGTTAACACTTTTAATGAAGGGCCGAGCGTATCGATCTGCCGCTTGTGTGTGCGCTGCGTTTAAAGATCTCCTTCTCTTGTGCGTGTGTGACTGATGGACGTGTGAATGTGAGTGGACAGGGCTCGAGTGGAAAAGACACAAACACATCACACAGTTAAACACATCCTCCTCACTCACCTCCCTTTGTATACGTAACCCCCCGTCTTGAAAGATGCCGATAGTCTGGTCGAGGTGTAAGGTCTCAGCAAACTGTTTGAAGTGTGTTTGGGGTGTGTGTGTGTGTGTGGGAGGGGGGGCTGTCCAGCTTGGTTATTGTCTGCTGTGACACACACATTCACGCGGTGACCTCCAGAGCCAGGCATCGGTCCATAGACGCTGCTGAATAGAGGAGCAGATGGTCCAGAGGTGGCTTTGGTGAAAACTGGAAAAACTGCGTTTGTGGATGTGCACTGTGTGTTTTAGTTAAGGCTTTTACGGTTTTTCCTGATTGTGCCTCCTAATCTCCGCTGAACTAGTCTTGTTATCTCTGAATCTGTCCATTCAGAAAAAAGACACTTAAACCTGAATCCCCACAGCCACTCCCCCAAACACACACACACACATCGGAGGTGAGTGTGCTTGAGCGACGTGTGTCTCGCTGAATTCCCAACAGTGCAAGGTGACTACCTTTATGTTTGCATAACTTATCACTTCCATGGCATTCGATTTAAGAGATTGTCTAAACAAAGAGGCAGCTCATAGCTAGTCATCAGAACTCTGCAACGACGAAACCTGGAGCCTGGAGGACGGCGGTATGGACATAAAGCTTCATCACGATATTCTGTGGTACTGTTGTGATAACGATAAAAATACTACTTATTTGTTTAGGTAACTGTATGGCTCTGACTCCATAAAAACAGCAATCGTAGCCCCACAAACACAAATACAGCAGTCACTTAAAGAAGTGTGATTGATTTGAATCACAGTGACTGTATCTAATCATATTGTTAAATTTATTGATACGTATTGATATTCTCATTGAACAAACAGCGGCGAAAAAGCTGAAGCTAACAATCCCGACAATACAGTTTCTGTAGATTTCAACCATACTGGAATTTCTCGTGACAACGACAAATCAAAGTTCCTATCGTGATACGAAATGTGTCACGATAAATAATAAACGATACGATAAATACCCAACCCCACTGCAGCCTCACGGTTTATCTGTTTGATTCTTATAAATTACATGGATTAGCATAAATCGCTGGTCAGACAAACCCTTTCAAACGTTTCCTCAATGTCTCGTGTCGACAAGGACATGTGGACCTTTTCCGTCTTGGTTCCTGCACTCAGCAGCTTCTATAAACAGATCCACAAGTTTCCACTAGATTTGTGACTGATAAGCCCCAGGGTGCAGAGCTATGCTTCAGATGATAATGTGCCTAAAATAGTGACCAGCACTGACCTTGGAGCCGCCTATTGGTACAAATTTTCCATGGCTTTGGCAAACCTCAGGGGAAATTTGCGTTCCCAGTTAACATGATTAAGTCTTCTCTGAGTTCCTGGGAATAAAACCACTGATCACGACGTCAACATCATTTCTGATTGAAGAAAAAAAAATAAAAAATAGAGCAGGACTCAAGGTTATATGTCTTAAACCAGAATAACAGGGGTCACAGTATGTAAAATCTCAAAATGTGCAGAAATACAACAAACTTCATGAGATCCTGAGGACAGAGGACTAATCCAGCTCTTAAGATTAAGTACTTGACCTTAAGGACGCTTTGTGCACGGAGTACTACTTCCCAAAAAGTTGACATTTTCACCACATTTTATTCAAACCTTCTTTGAGCAGCAAAGTTTAAGCAGGTTTCTAGCATAAATTTCATTGTAACCTAAACAAATTCCACAAAATATTGTGTTAAAATTACAAGTCTGTGTTGCCCGTTCTTTTTTCACAACATGACTCTGTGTTCAACGCAGAACATGTTTCTAATCAGCTGAATGTGTCTAAAAAGAGTTAATTGATCTTTTTTTCAGTCATCAAACTCACAGTGTGCAGTAACAAGTGGGGGAGGGGGAGCCCTGCTTCACAGCATTCTGGTTGCTTCAGCACTTTATGTCTCTGTAGAAGGATTTTAAGTCATAATCATAGTAGCATGGAAAATTTTATATTTGATTCATGAAATTGTGTTCCACTTTAATTCATGTAAGCTGGAATTTAATTTTATTGAAATAAAAAAAAAGTGTTTTAAAAGAAGAAACATTACCAAAGACATCGGTGGTGAGCACAGATGAACTTTACAAGCTTCTCCAGGCATGTTGTTGTTCCTGCTGCAGCCTGAAAACGTGGGACTTTGGCCCAGAGTGAAAATCAGGTGACACTGAAGATACAAAAAGATCAGATTTGCAAAAAATCTAATTAAAAAGAAATTGTTTAAAAATCATCATCACTGCCGGTCCAAATATTTTGTTCATGAATCAAACTCATGCCATTTTAAACCTTTGATGGTTAGACCTTTTATAGAGGCGAATCTGCAGCTTATTTACTGCATTTGATTGGACCGTCTGTCTCTGTAAGACTGACTTTTTTCTGTAGCCAACCAAAAGATTTGATGAGATTATTGACTACTTATTGGGATTATTAGCAAAAATTGAGTATAAGGAAACTTGAGCAGAGAGGAGAGGCAACACCTGGTTTTATTTTCACATCTTCAACGGGATCGGCCATCTGTTGACAGCTCAAATCACTCTAGAGGATCTGAGGTCACTGAAGTGTGACATGGAAGAAGAAGAATGAGGGACTTGCTTTGTTTGTGTTTGCATATAAGACTCTGTTTCATTTTGTCAGCGTGTTCTTGTCACTGATACAAAAAAATCATCTTCTGCTGTATGAAAATAAACAGAGAATGAGGTGTAAATACAACATTTGGCAAGAACACCAAGGAGGTTTAGGTCAACAATCAGAATATTTGGCAAAATCCAGGCGCATCGATGAGTTCCCTCCTGAATAAACACACCAGAAAACACTCGACGTGTTTCAACATGGTCGACGTGACTCCCTTTGACATCGGGAAGCATTCGGAAGCGTCCGTGTTTACCTCTGAGACAGAGACGAGGAGCCGATGTGTGGGGTTTGTGTTGAAATGTGTGCCTACGTGCTGACTTGTGTGTACACAACCTGCGTATCAGAGAATCTGGGAGACATTATCGCCACCCGGCCACGCCCACAACCGTGTAAGACAATCACCGCGGGGTTCACGAGGTCACCGCATCAGCCGCGCAAGCAGCAGGAAACCAAAAAGAAAGGATGTCGAAGGTTAACGCGGGAGCCGGTAGCCTTGAAGACAGCACTTACGCAGATGTAATGGAAAGAGAAAATGGCTGGATTACACGGTTCAGCTGAGGGCATGTTTGTACTGCGGGCGTCAAACTATTTCGGCTTCCCAAGCGCCGGCATTCTGCTCGTCTTTTCGTGTCCGTCACTTAACGCTCACAAAAAAACGAACTTCTGCTTAAAAAAAAAAAAAAATATCTGTACCACCAAAAACATGAGGAGTTTTAAATCACATTGCAACAATTTCCAAACCTATCAAACTGATGGACAACTTGAAATGTTTACAAGATTATAAAGCTAGGAAGTCGTCGTTTGTGTAAAAGTAAATTAATGTGTTACAACTTGCATTTCATTAAAAAAATAAAAAAGCAAAAACAAAAATAAAAATGGTGGAATGTTTCCCTGCTTCTTTTCTGAACGAGAATTTGACTTTCTCGGCACTACAGGGAAAGTTCCCGCATGGGGGTGGGGGGGGAAATTCATTTTAAAAACGCAGCGGGTTACCTGTCTGTGCCGCACGTAGGCAGCCATGGCGCCTGTGCTGCTTCACGGCGGAGCCGCCCGGCTGCCATGTATGAGGGTTCGGCCTTTCCTTTAAAGAAAGAGATAGCAGCACGTGTCACTCCAGAACCTGTTTATGTAGTTCAGTATCGCTTCGGGCATCAGACGCTTTTTCAAAACATCTCCATGTTTACACAAACGCTGGCGAGACAGTTTATCTAATCTCGAAAACTCGTTAAAAACAGTGGAATAAAAGAAATGCCTGAATTTATGTAATTACCCTCAACCATGAATAAATTGTACAAAAAATTGTAAAAATGACAAAGTAGCGAGAAAGGAAAACCACAATCCTTTTAAATCTCAGAGCACCTTTTTATTTCCATTGATTTATCTTGTTTTGTCATGTGACGTACTCCAAATATTCATTTTCAACAGCAAACTGGAGGAAAAAAAAACAAAAAACGTGTTGATATCTCACAAAAACTGGAAAATATGAGCGGCTCCCCGATGTGAACAAAGAAAGTCTAGTTTTGTTTACAGAAGGAGTAACAGAGCATGTAGGAGTAGATATGGGAAAAGCTCCAGAAGAATACTTCTATTCTTAGAGAGCGATGAGTCAATTTCTGCAGAGCTCTTTATTTTTAGAAGAAAATAAATCTTTACTACTGTTTTATGTTTATTTTAGCCACAAATTATTCATATCTCTGGCAGATTTAGCTTTTCCTATATATTTCTGTGAAGGGAGCTAAAAATTAGGGTGATGGCAAGGAGGCCTTCCAATCTGAAAGACATAAATCGTCAAGATCCCTTTTGGGAAAATGGATCGATTACAACAAGCGGTTGAATACTGTGATGTCAGTAAATGTTTTGTCATCGATCGGAAAGGATTGGAATAAATTTCCACGTGTCCATCCTTAATTCTTTCTCTTCTTTAACATAGTTTTATTATCTTCTTCCTATCAGAAACAAGCGATCTAGTTAAATGAAAACGATTTTAAGTCTAGTAAATTAGCATTTGGGCTTAGTTGTAAATAATTTATGGTGTCAGTGATGTTAAATGAAGGCCGCCCCCCACATACTTCAAACAAAAATGACAAAACAGGCTCTTACTGACGAAGATGTGTGACGAACATTGTGCCATTGTAGCTGAGCCTTTCTCAGCTCTGTTACGTCCTTTTCAACACGAGCAAATAAAGCAACACCAAAAGAAAAAATGTATTGAAAATGGAGACAAACCAGAGTCTGAAGACTCCCAGCTGCCATAAGAATCAGCGGTTTGGGAACGTTCGCTGTTAGTCGACTAAAGTGACGACAGAGAACGAAAGGAAAAAACCAAACAAAAGCTTCTCTATGTTTGATACGTTCAGATTTAATTGCTTGAAATAAGATCATCCAAATGTAAGTAAAGGTTGCAGGAAAACAAGAATGGCTGTCAGTTTGTGGTCTGTCACCTCTTTTTATTTTTATTTTTTTATTTTACCATTTTATTGTTCATCTCATTCCAGCTATTGAGTAGAACATTTTCTGAGGCACAATTTACACTATGGAATATGAGACAGGCCATCAGAAAAACTTCTAAAATAAACTTTTTTTCCTCTTTTGCTTTTTAGTGAATTATAATTTCCAGTTTCATTTCTGCCCCAGATGTATGTGCAGTGTTATTTTAATAAGGATAAAAATAACATATTATAATGACTCATGCTGGAAGCCAACTCGCCGTTAAATGATCAAATAGTTTGTTAAACAAAAGGACAACACTGCAAAAAACACAAAATCTTACAATTATATTTGGTCTAGACTCTAGTGCAAATAACGAACTTACAAGTAGCTTGTCATTAACATAAAGGAGCCTGGTTTAAGTCAACGATTCCTTAATAATATTGATGAAAAAGTATTTTTCCCTCTGGCAGATTATTTCACTTATAACATGGAGAAAATGTCTTGCTATAAGTGAAATGATCCGCCAGAGGAACAGGTACTTTTTTGCTGTTAAGAAGTTACTTGTAAGTTATTTTTGTCTTATTTCAAGTGTTCTAAGACATTTGAAGCTCAACCAAAAATACTAGTAAGATTTTGAGTTTTTACAGAGTCGATAGGCTTCCTTTGTGAAGCTTGTTAAGGCTCACACCTTTACTCTTCAATTGTTCGCTAAAACACGAGTGGTTCTTGAAATAAACTCAGTAAACTTCTGAACTCTCAGTCATTCACTCTTTACGTCTGATCCGTGTTTCGACGATGCCTGGTTAACTTCGACTCTTTTGAAAGGAATCCCCTCTGAGGGAAGATTTCTTTCACTTCAAATCTGATAAACAGGTTTACATCCAGGCAACAACCCTCAGGCGTTTTTATTTATTCATTTATTTATTTTGGTTTTCAGGTTGAAACGATCCGAACAGGTTGGGACGGACCTGCTGCCTTGTTGGGGGCCTGACTCTCTCCATCCACAGCCGGGCCGGCTGCAGACTGAGTTATGAAAGGTGAGGGAGCTCGGCAGGGCGGCGGGACTCGCTTCGCTGTTTATTTACACTCCGGTTTAACGAGCTTTATGATTCATAAGCCGGCACTAACGGCCTTTGTGGGACCAAATATTTATGTAAGTCAAGACTCCTTGTCCTAAGTGAGGAACCTCTCGGAGACGCACACAGTCACTGGAACCGAAGGGCCCTGTTTCTGCCCAGCAGCAATTTCTCATTATAAGCGCGTGGCCCCGAAACACCTCAAAGCAGACAGCTGAGATTACCTGCTGATAAATTGGCTAAAATGCAGCAAACCCCCTGTGGGTCTGGGGGAAAAAAAGGTAGACGAGGGGATTTTTTTTTTCTCAAAGCAGAACCAAGGCAACAAAAGCGACAGTGTTGTAAACCTCTAAGAAGGATGAGCAGTGCATGCGCAGGGGGTCGACTGGGACTGACGCAAAGCGTGATGGAGTTACGCACTGAGAGAGCGATGGCGCTTCTGTCTTCACTGGTGGCTTCGTAATTAGCAAAGGAAGTTCTGGTTTCCATTATCGCAGTTTGTTCCTCGGGAACGCCGATGCGTGAGGCGACGACGTGCGCAGCGGGACCCCAGAAGAACGGGCTGACCTCCACAGTTCCCTTTTATTCTAATTGTTAAATATAAAAAAAAAAATTGTAATTGTATTTACCCTAGAACATAAAGAAAAATAAAAATTCTGATACAAATGATGTGGAAACGTATCGACTCGGGTCAATCGGGAACCAAAATTGAAACAGTTTTAAACGACAGTGTATAAATGAACCAAACGCTTTGAAAGAACTTAATCTGAGGCTGAAATCTTTTATATTCTGCTTAGCAGCACAGAACAGGAACATTTAGTTTATATACTTTAGATCAACATTTAGCTTTTCCTTGTTTTTCTTTCCTCTCTTACTTGCTCTTTCCTTTGGATTGTTGTTTTGTTTGTATTTTCTTCTTAATCATGTAAAGGGCTTTGAATTGCCTTGTTGCCGAAAATGTGCCTTATACATAAAATTACCTTACAGTCTTTATCTAGTGTTGTCAGGAGTGAAGGAAAGCTGCAAACATGGGCAACGCTCTGCGTAGTTTACGGCGAAAGGACGTCTTTAATTTATTAGCCAGTGATGGCTGGCAACCAGACAGCATACATTTCCAACACTCTAAAGCTGTTTTAATAGATTCAAAGTTCAAAAATAAAGAAATAAAGAAATCGCTTCGCACCTGGCATTGATTTAAAGCCCTCGGAGTCGGGATCCCGCTTTTTAAATCCGTTGAGCTTGAACGCAGTCGGCACAGAAAGATTCAGAGGGAGAACGCTAAGAGCCAAAATTGCTAACACACCAGTCAAACCCTGAAATAAAACTTAAAAGGACATTGGATCAGTTTTCCTACTGGAGCAAGAAAGAGGCAACAATGGGAAGGAGAGGAAGATGATGAGGAGCGTACAGATATTTCGAGCCTGGAGGATTTGCCTCCTCCAGGCTTTGAAAGGAGACTGTTTAGACGTTTGGGCTCAGGCTTGACAGGTTTGCATTAGACATGTGAGGGGTTTCTTCCTCCTCTGCCTCACTGTGAAGAGGATGAGACCCCTGGGTTTGATCCAAAACAGAGACAAAATGCCAGATTTATCTTTGTTTTTATTTGATTTGCTGTGCTTAGTCTTTTAAATATTTATACTTTGGTGTTTGTTAGATATAAAGTTGTAAGGTGGGATACATAAAGCAATTCAAGTCATGATGTCAGGAGTTTGTTAGACTGTGTTGTGTTTCAGAGATTTGTGTCACGATGTTCTCTGTTGTCTTTAAATAAGACCTAAAAGATTCACATAAAAAAAACAAATGTTGCCACCAAGACGGATGTGTTTTCGCGTAGAGAAAGAAAGTTATGCGTTTGTTTTGGGAGATAAAGAAATGGTTCTATCAACTGTCTCAAGCAATCAAAAAGAGAGACTTAATGATGTAATTTGTGTCTCCTTTGGTGCCTTGCAAAGGGATTTTATTGGGATTTTTCAAGACAGAGCAATATAAAGTGATATATAACCATAAATGTTTGTAAAAATTAAAATCTGAATTGTTGTGTTCAGTTCTGCTTGATAAATCGTATTAAATTGGAAAACGTGTGGCAGAAAGACACGGCTGTCCAACTAAACTGACTAGCAAAGAGAAAAGCCCATGGTTACTCTGGAGGAGCTGCAGAGATCTCCCTGAATGCTTTTTTAGCGAAAGAGAGGAACGAAAGCCACTGGGAGTCCAGTTCTGGACAAACTCTTTGACAAAGACGGCTTATTTTTAGCACAAAGAAACATTTTGTAAAACAAACATCAGTGAGAATCTGCGTTGATCAAGACGCGTGAATCTGCTCTTGGAAAGCGGATTGTCACTTTTTCAGCTGCTGCCTTTGAACCCTCTCTCAGCTCATTTTGATGACATTATTAACTAAAATACCAAGGTTTCTTTACAGCTGAAATAAGATTTTAAAATGTAACAAGCTTCTACTTTTATTTACATTTTGTGTAAAGCAGCATTACATTTAGCACGTTAAAAAAAGCAGTGATCGACTTTATAGCAACACCGAGTCGCTATCATAAGAGCGTTGAAAGCTAAAGATGACGTAGCATCAATTGAACCGTATTAGACCAGCTTGGTCCCACTGTCTGGTTTTTATCATAAAACATTCATCTGCTGGCGGCTATCGTCACTCGTGACACGGATTTTATTTAAGCCAACAGCAGAGTTACGTACTAGACCTGACTCCGGCTCTGTGGTGACGTGGAATGTGTTGACTTGAGTTGCAGTGTCGCCTAATCTTCTCCAGGCCCGTCTTTTATAGCCTTCCAGAGCTCTTTATAATCCTTTAATAACACCAGAGCGGAGGCCTCTTCATGGCTTTAATCACGATGGCCTGGGTCAATCCACTTAGCGCTGTTACCCCCCCTACTCTTCCTTCCTTTTCCACCTAGAATCGTCAACATCAGCAGAGTATGTGTAAAAAAAACAACAAAGAGCACGTACCTTCTTCTTGTTTAAGTTTCCCTTTTATATTGCGTTGTTCGCTCTGGTCCACTTTGAGCATCGATTTAGCACCAGAAAGCCTACAAATGTTGACGAGACCAACAATAACCGATCACGAATCGCATTAAAATGTCCAAACCAGTATTTAGAAACCCACTGTGATGTGGATTAGTAACTTTAATCTGTTTTATGGAACAAATTCCATTTTCAGCATGAGGACAATGCATGTGTAATACATAGCAAGCAGCCAACAAGAATGAAGGGAGAAGAGCTTTTTCAGCGTACAAATTTACTGAAGACGTTCGGCTTCTGTTTCGTAATCTTGGCCGTTTTGCTTTGAACGTCATACCAGTGGATGATGAGGTGTTTCAGCTGCTCTCTGCTCAGCTCCACCCTAAACTGAAGACTGTCCGCGTCAACTGCAGGAGTGTCTTCTACTGCGGACATCAGGTGAAAGATGAAAAACTCTTAATGTAGGTCAAGAAGGAAGACACGAATAAGTAAGATTAACAAATTCACATGCATGGAATATATTAAGGTTTCACAAGTTGTGGACACAAGAACAGGCTGTAATTTAAAAGAAAATTTAAAGTAGGGATTTGGGGCTCACTGGTAATCACCAGTGTAGCATCAGATGGTATCTGCTCATTCATCTGATTTGTCCCTAACACTAAAACCATTTAAGTGTTTATGAAAATAATAACGTCTCTCAAGACCATTTTCCTTCGGACACTTTCATACACGACACACTTAATACCAAATAGCAGTCCTCTATGGTTCAGTACGTTTTCCATCCGTAGCCTCCACCTTCGCGGTTACCCCAGAATATTCTCATTGGGCGAGAGTTACTGTCTCTCGTACATCATGTCCGGATTTCTTTTTGTTCTTTGGACAAGAAAAACCTGGAAACCTCACCATCACTATTTGTGGGCAGTCTTAATGTTATGCCACATTTTGGTGATCAAAATGTGAGGCTTACAAAATGTTCTGTTTATAAAGTTACCCTTTCTATCCTCATTTAACATTTAACGATATTTACCGTGTTAAAATTAAGTAACTCATCATTAAACCAATTAGTTTTTAAAGAGCACCATATTTTTCTCTTTAAAGACGTCCAGAACTTTGGACTTTTTCCATATTCGGTGAATGGAGCACATCTTCAAGGTGAGCATGTTCACTGCTCCCGAAATGAGCTGTCAGTAATACATTCAGCCAAAGAAAACTCCCCGAGCAATAAATCCTATCCCTTTAACAGAGGAGCTACTCCCAGAGCAGCCAATGCCGAGCGGCCAGAAAGGAAAACCGTACGCCCAAAAGCAACAACTGACTCCAAACATCTCAATCAGTCTGTCAATCTATTTGTGTGTTGGGACTTTCATCATGTCTCCATGTCACAGGATTATTGAGGTTTGTTGGAGTCAAGGCTGTCGAAAAGGTTTTTATTTTTATCTTTTTTACACTTCAACAGTGCAGGAGCTGAAATCCCCGCCATCATGAGTTTCTTTGGCTCCTCACCTGAAATCAACGACTCTGTTTCGTGGTTCACGGTCATCGACATTTACGGGGGAAAACCACGTACGTCCATCTGCATTTTGTTAAGTGAGTGTTTACTAAACGAGCGAGAGACTGAAAAAGAAGAAGATCTGTAGGGAGACATTTTAATATCCGATGGATTATGTCAAGTTGTGTTGTAATAACAGGACAGTATTAAACAGGGAACGCCTCATTGTTTTAACTCAAGACTCAAAATATTTTACATGGAAAAGAAACCGAACGAGAACTTAATTTTCCCCAGAAGGACGTTGACCTAATTACTCGCAGAGACAAAAGCGTTGGCATCGAATGAAGCTTCTCCCTCTTCAGGACGTTAGTTTTCTAAAGTCTCCAGACAAATCGCAAACAAGAGAGCACTCTATGCTAAACCCCCTCCCAACTCGTGTTCACATTTTCACTTAACCCAACCAGACAGACGTCATTCAAAACCAATCTCGTTCCAGTGATCGAGCCACAAAGGCTGAGAAGAGAAAAAAAAAAAAAAGAAGTAGAAGAAAAAAAATATCCAAGCAGACGCACAGATTTCACTTGCGGAGGCCGCGGCCGGCCCTCGAGCGCCAGACGATGAATGCACCTTTAGTGACGTTCGGGCTTCGCAGGAATGTCATTAATTACATCTTGAGCTTCAGCTGAAGTCTAAAGGCTGGTAAAGTTCAACTCTACCCGCTTTTTCAAGATGAGTTGGCTGTTTTCTTTTCACTACCAGCCTGGTGCTTTTGCTCATCCAGAGTTTCCACAGCTCATTTGTTAAAACGCGCTTTCAGTTTGGAAAAATACTTCAACGAGTGATTCTTTGGTTAATTGACATTCCTTTGTAGATGCTTTCTTGCAGCATAATAGAAAATAAATCCTTTTGTATTTGCTTCGAAATGCAATAATAATTTAATGAAGTGGGAGTTTTTGCGAAGAAAATGTTTCCGTAGCAAATTGGCTGCATCGTTTTAAAAAACATCTAGGCATTACAAACAAAATATCATATATTATCTTTATAAAAATTTACACGGAATCAAAAAAGCAGATGAAAGTTTTTTTCATTCCAAAAGGCTATATTTTTAGATTTTTGTCAAGGTCATTAGAAATAAAAAAAACAAAACTGTTTTTTCTACAGCTTTGACCAAATGTTTTAAGATTAATAAAACTCTCTAAAATCAATAAATATTAAAATAGTTCTCACCACTTTATCATTAAAACTACTAAACATATAACAAACATGTACCTATAAAAATCTAGTTTTATTGCTTTTTCCAATCAATCTGAAGGACGGCATCGGCTGAGTCACGCTGCAAACAGTTACGCTTTCTTCTACTATTAATTTTTTATTTATTATTAACACTTTTTATCTTCTGTTTCTTTTTGTGTCTCTGCTCTGGTTTCTCAACTCCTGCAGTCGGTCGTGGCAGATGGTCGCTTGTACTGAGCCAGGTTCTGGTTCTGCTGCAGGTTTCCTCCTGTTAAAGGGGAGTTTTGCTGCAAAGTCGACAACACAACACAAGCGGTTTTCCATTCTCGCTGCAGGTGGAGGAGTGAATGCTGCAGGTCAATCTGCTGGGTTTCATTTGATACAAAACTTTTTGAACTAATTTGAATAATAATCTGAGTTCAATGCACTAGGATCAGTTGGAAAGTATGTGCGAGTGTGTTACAGTGACAACGGAGATGACACTTGTTGACGAAATGCGGCTATTTCAACAAACTGAATTGAATGCAATGCTAAACATAAGAAAAGTGGTTTACAAACGGAAGTTATGAATTTCACCTCAGAAAGAGGCTACGAACTTTTTAGTCATGTAAAAATGCTGAAGCCATCTTATCATTGAGAGGTAAATGAATCTCAATTTTTAGAAAGTTTTTGGTCATAAAAGATTTAACTGTGAAAATAAATAATGAATTTTTGGAGTAAAGTTTGTTCATGGAGTCCTATAAACACACAGACAAACTCTCCGTTTGCTTCCGTGCTTCAGTCTTTCGCACTTTCAAAGTAAACGTGGTTACAGCGATTGAAAAGCCGATAGAAACCCAACTGTAGAGTGTAAATATGCAAATTGCATTTCCAAATCTTTCCCAGACCTGAGCTTGGCCGGTATCTGCTTCTGCCGGCAACTCTGGTATGATGGTTTTTGTTTTTTTTGTTTTTTTTAGTTCTGGCTTGAAGGAATTGGTTCACGTAGCTCACGTAGCACATTCTCCTCAAACTGGTTAGCATTTTTTCTCTCATTCTTTCACAGTTGTTTCCCTTCTCCGGTACCTTTATTTTTTTCCCCATGCGTATCGCCTCATTCCATCGGCCCTCTGACACACAGCTCTGTCTTCTTCCATCAGTGGCTCCATCTGAGCGCAGTCGCCCTGATCGCTTGCACACACTGATCCCTGCAGGTATGACGGTGAAAAGACGACGCCTGATTTCGCTCCTATTAATTCTAACTTCGGGGTCCTGAACGTTGTGCAATTGTTGAGAGTTTGAAAGTTGGCCAGAAAACACAAATGAACAAATGAAATGTTTTATAATCACCGCCCGACTCTCGATCACGTTAGCAGCAGATCCCCTTTTTCCTTTGTGACATCTGATCTCAATTATCACTGCAGGTTAACTTTTCATAAACATTTACAGTTTCTGTTCTCCAGTTCGCCTCTTTCTGCCTTGCTTGCGTCGGCTCGTCCATTTTCGACTTGCTTCCATCAGCTTGTCTTTCCTCTCATCTTATCGACAAATCAGCATCGCCGATAAGTGTAACAAAGCAGCTCTGATTGGAGCAGATAGTTAATGGCGCTCCGTCTTCTGACCCTGGAAAGAACATCAATGACTTTTAGACGAGAGTTATGGTCCTCTTACAGGGAGCAAAGGGTCAGGCTGTGGGGCACACACACACACACGCACGCACACACACCCGAAAACCCACTAGTACTTAGAGAAAGTGCTATGAGGAAGTTGTTTACCACAGATTTAGCGAAGGGATGGCTGGATTATGTTCTGACAGCTGAGGTGCTGCTGTAACGAAGGCATCTGTGTTTCATCACTGCTTCTCCTATCAGCGGCGATTTGTTTTCTAAAGAAAAGCAGCATTGTGAGCAAAGATCAAAAGTCATTCATTAAGAACCCGAATGCTTTGTATACAGTTAATTATTTTGAAGCATTGAGGTTTTGTTATCAGAACATAGATTTTGTTTCACCAATTCTGCAGCTGAGTCTCGATAAAGTCAGGTATTTTACAATGTATGTTTGTTTTTGTTTTTTGTAAATTCACGGAGAATGTGCTTCACTGAGATGAGATTGTTGCTGTTGCCTCTCTGTGTGTGTTTTGGATACTGAGCTGATAAATGGAATAACTACATTTGATTCTTCTGTCTAACTTGTGTTAACGTCAGAAAAGCTTGTTTATGATCTTTTGCAGTGAACATTATATAATAAAAACAGGAAAAAAAAAGATATATTTTTTCACTGCCCAGTTTGCTTCAAATATATTTGGTAAATATCTACATTTATGTTTCTCTGTGTTCATCTATATCTCGATATCTAAAAACAGGAAAGCTCAAATTTTATGTACAATTTAACTGAAGTTCTACTTTCTGCTGCATTTGCATTAATTGTAGTTCTGATCTCTATTTTAGCCTGACAGCTTTTTCAAAATATGAGAGCTCACGAACGCTGATTGAATTAAAAATGACTCTGAACAACAACATTAATTGGACTATTCATTGGAATATTTATTGGATTCACATAACCACATTTACCTGCAGCACAGGTAAATGTCTGTACTGTCACAGAGAAGAAAATAAAAACTGAAGAACAAAAAATTGTGAAAGGATCAGTACTCAAGTTTTCATGTGAGTTGACTCTGAATTCCTTATTTTAAATGTAGAAATGGATCTTGTTAAAAAATACATGTTTCTTTATCTGTTTTCAGGAAAACTATGTGTTTCAGTATAAACCAGCTACATCAAGATCAAATGAGGAAAATAGTACTGAAAATATTGACCAAACGGGACATAAATTTTGACTTTTTAACATAATATTTAAAAGATTATGTCACATAATTTAAGTTTTCTCCACCCACTCATACCTCACTATAAACATTTTTATCCTCTAAAATAAGTTTTGCAGCTGCAACTTTTGTAAAAAAGAAAAAAGAAGAAAATAACTTATGGACGTGCAAATTCAGTCCAGAGATTAGATTTTTATATAATGCTTAAAAAGATTTCATTCAGCCTTTTGAGTTAGACTCAGTGTGTGTTCATGTTTAATGAATTCAGTCAATCCTGCATTTCCTAAATGCACATTTAAAACATCATCATGGATGCATACGTGCATAATGTCAACACACTGTGTCACGTCTCTGCACATCCAGGACAATCCCATTCTCATTCATCAAAAAGAAGTAATATCATTTGCAATAAATAGTCCCACAGCTGGAGTACTTGCTTATTTTTACAGCTGCAAGAACCTTGTTTAAACACTGAGTTACTGCTGTGCTAAAGGCTCCCCAGGATGAGGTGTTTTTATATTTAGAGAGAGGAGAATTAACTCATCCTGTCATGCAAGGAAAACAAGTGAATTGACTTCCTATTTCAGCACCAACCGGGGATCGCTCAATCTCCTCAGGCCGCACACAGACACGGCGGGACTGGAGTTAATGGTGTTAGTGGTTTATCCCCCCTCTCAGGAAGGTCCTAAGGCCCGTTACTGCTAATGACACCAGGAAGCTGTCACAATAAAATATGACGCAAAAATAAAAGCTAAACGTTTGGATACACCTCAGGGTAAGGCTTGTCGGCAAAACGGGAGGAATTGCGTGTTTGTTTGTTTTTTTGAGAGGAGAAAAAATATTTTTGTTCCATTTTTATTTTAGAACAACACAGTGCAAAAGATCTGACGTCATTCCTGGTTTCCAACGTTGCTTAAAGGAGCCAGGATTGTGTAAAATATGACATTTTTGCTCTTCTTGCTTTCCTAAAGTCGTTTTTTTCCTCTAGGCTTCATCTTAGCAGTCTACCCATTTTCAGAAGAATGTTTTCCTGGCTTGTGATTCATGTAGGCATAAGGATGACTGATGGACTATAATTCAGGGGCTGGACCAAGGCTTTGTCTAATCATAATAGCAAAGGGGAAATTTTTTGAAGGAGATTTTTATGGACTTTGTGCAACGAGTGTGTGTTCTCAAACTGAGCAAGCTAGGCTGCTAGCTAACATTAGCACGTTTGTTCTCTGCTTTAACACGACTTGCAGATGATTTGGTTCATATTTCAGTGCGGCTACAATAATGTCTGGAACCAGTATTTACAAACAAACATAGTTTTTTTATTGCAATATTTCACGGGAGTCATTAAATGAACTCAGGAATCCAGGAGATGTCCCTGCGAACTGTATAATTCGAACTCTGGTGACCTCAGACATTCTGCCCGCCATGAGGATGACTGATGGTCAGCAGGCAGCTGGAGGCGAGATCCTGAAGCAAGACAGGAGGAGCGCAGTTTCAGAGATCAGACTGAGGGCAGGGCAGAGTAAGGAGGTGCTTCTGTCTTTCGTGGGGGAGAGGCATGAGAGACAGACAGACGTAACTCTGGATGTGGGGGATTAACCATCCCGCAAGGCCGCCTGTAGGTCGAGGTGACAGGCCGATCCACTGGAAGGTAGAGACATACTGACGAGGTTACGCAGGAGACCAAACAGTGAAAAGAAATGATTAAAACCCTTAAATTGGGACAGTTTTCATAGAAGGTAGAGGGCCAAACAGTAGCAAGCTGCTCCACATCCGGAGCGCTTGATCAAATAATCATTGTTAAGTGTGAGCATCTCTAGAATCGGCTGTTTTGACAGGTTGCTGGCCTGCAGCGTTGCAGGAGACGACGCTGAGAAGGAAAGAAGACGCTTTGTCTTTGACAGATTACAGCACCTTTCCAAACAATTTGGAGTCCATCGTTCTTGGAGATGAAAAATGATTCACGAGAGTTAAACATTCAACACAGCTACTTATCTTCTGAGGGCATTCATCACAAAGTCAGGCCATGAAATGCTCAGGAGAAACGGCACCAAACCCACAGAGGCACAGCTTCTACGGGCCTCAGCCGACACTCATCATCCGGCAAGAAACGCGTCTTCAAATGACTGATGAGTTTTTATCCTAGATATTCAGCTTCAAGATAAAAAGATGTTCCTGACAGTAATTACAAAGGTCCAAAAAAGTACCTGGGATCCCGCTACATGCAACAAGTTTCTAAATCTCTTGTGTTTTTCTTCTCATTTTGTCTGGCTAAAATGACGAGCTTTAATACACACTGTTGGGATTTTATGTGCTAAGACAACAGAAAGTGTTGCATAATTATAAAGTGGAAGCAACAAAAGGCCAATGGTTACCATGTGTTAGAATGGCCCATTCAAAGTCCAGACCTAAGTGCAATTGAGAGTCAGTGGCAAGAAATCGATGCTTACTGACTCTTTCCAACCAGACGTAACCGAACCCGAGATTTTTCAACTTTCAGTCGTGAGATCTGCAAAGCAAAATTCAATGTTGCTTGAAGTCGAGAGTGAAGTTTCCACAGTCAGTGTTGGTCTGGGCTGCCATGTTGCCTGTCAGTGTTGGTCCACTGTGCTTTTTGAAATCCACAGTCAATGCACCGCTTGTACATTTCAAAGCACTTCATGTTTCCTCCTGCTGACTTGCTTTATGGTGATTCTGGTTTTCTTTGCGTTACCACTCCACAGAACTGCTCTGACCACAGGATCCAACTTTTCACATTTCTGCAGATGTACCTTTACGCCAAAAGACTTGAAGTTAAAATTGCAGCAGGCCGACTGAGGGGGTTTTATTATTTGCGGACAGTGAATTAGAGAATGATCTTAAAACCTAAGCTACAAACCTCTGTGAGTTAACACACGTTTCCTCTCTCTTAGCTGTAGCTCCACCGTCTGTCAACGACACCATAACCATCGACGTAAACCTCCGTCAGTGACCCCACACACTGGTTTTATGGGCAGCCCTGACCACATTTAGCCGTCCCGTCTGAAAATGTCACCTCCAATTTGTGGGCCTGCAGGTAAGAAAACAGTATGACCATGTACCGTGTTCGTTTGATGGACATTACGAGCCACAAGAGGTCAGTCCTCATAAAAGCTGACCGCAGAAAGGCATAAAATACAAGGTGAGAGTACGTAGCATAACAAACATGTTTCTGTGTCGTAAGATGCTGGCGGTGAATGTGTGCAGAGAAAGACAAAAACAAGCAGAAATTAAAAGGAAATAGAAAAATAAATAAGTAAAAAAAAAAATCTCATCCCTATACAACTCTTGTAAAGTAAATAAACAACTCTAGTTTCAGTGTTTTCCAGGCACATAATAGTATTTTCATAGCACAGTCAAGCAACTATGTTACTTTCAGTTGCTACACAGGTACATGTATAGACATATATATCAAATATGACTTCAAAAATATCTGACTGCAATTTAAGGCTTTGAAATTGGGCCACTGTCTCTTTAAGAAGCTCCCGTTCTTTCCGACAGTCAGCTTTCAGTACGTCAGCAAAACAACGTTCCTCACACTTTCATTTCACAAAGTTTTTGCCATCGTTTCACTGAGTAAAGATGCTCATATGAAATGAAAGGACTTCTCAAACAAGCACAAAAGGATCAAGGCAACACTCCAGGTACGTTGTTAATAACATTATAACATGACATAATGCTCAGAAAAGTCTGTTTTACGTAATATTGCCCCTTTAAAATTCAAATCAGAATTTAATAGCCTCGTAAAAAAAAAAAAAAAAAGAGCTAAATTGACTTGAAATCCTGTAAAGTATATAAAGTGGGATTATGCAGGAAGCAAACTCATGAACCTAAAGAGTAATTTTGAGTTTATTGAGTTGTTCTGTAATCTTTGGTTACAGAGACACTGAGCATGGGATTTATTTTGAAGAGGGGAGATGAGTTTAGAGGTTTCTGAACCAGGGCCGTGTTTTTACAGGACATCCGTAAACCTCTGATGATCTCCCAGGCTCAGAGGTCGCCTGTAAAGTCCCATTTAAGGGCATCCAGGAATGCTCTTCACTCAGAATCCCGCTCTCCAGGTAAATAGACACCGTGGAGGCCGACATGTTTACGAGACCCCCCAGAACCTACTCTTTAAAAAAAAAAAAAAAAAGTCATCCCAGAGGCAGAGAGGCTTCCTCTCCTGTCGACATGAACGGGGGAATTTCAGACGTTAGTGAACCAGAACAAGTGGGATCAATGGTTGTCTAAGCCGATCCACTGAGCTGGAGAGGAGGACGAAGAGTGGGGGTCTGTGGACGGAGCCGGGAAGACAGAGGGAATGAGGCTCTGTGTGTTTAAGTCCACACTTGGCTGCACGACTTTGTCAGCTTGTCAAGAGAGCGGTGAAAACGTCCTGCCAGTCACAGACAGTCTGGCGTTCCTATTGTGCTGTTTTAATAAACAAAAAAACATATTGATGTTATCACAGAGACAACTGATGAAACTCCACCTCTGTTCAATTGAGCATCTTATAAGAGAAAAATAACACAATCCAGGGTTTACTGAGGACTTCTGCAGCAGAGGAGGACTTCTGCGCTATTAAAAGAACCGTAATGGATTTGTTATCTCCATGATCCATGTGCAATGCCGTGAGGATCGGACTGGCTGTGACAAATGGCTTTTAAACTTTCAACTCCGAGTCATTTAGTACGCTAATCCGCGCGCTGCTCGTTTATCAGTCTCTCACCAAGGGCCTACGGTGAGCGCAGGGCTCCTACACACCTTCATGACTTTTCCAGACTCGAGTTTCCAGAGTTCACTTTTAAAGTATCAGGTTCTAAAGATCATTATAAGCATGGATATTTCTGCAGAGGACAGACTTATAGTACAGGATCCACAAACACCAGAGACGAGAAGGAGAAGAAACAAGGACACAAGGAAGGAAGGAAGGAAGACAAATGGGGCGTACAAGATGGAAATTAAGAAATGTAAGTTATCATCACCGAGGTGAAAAGTATCCCAAATAGAATACTGTTTGAAAATTCAATCGGGCACCACTCAAAATCGAAAAAGAAATACGGTCACCAGGACACATGAGCAACTTTTACTGCACCGTAAAATGAGTTATTTCCCTCTGCTGCGCTTACAGCTGCCGAGGCTTTTTCAGAAAAGACGGCAGGACCCTCAGGAAACCTGATACAGAGATTAAAACAATGTCTGCTGTTCCTCAGAAGGAGGCTCCTTACAGCCACCGCATTCCTGCGTCATCGATAAAGATCGGAGGCGACTCTTCAAAAAGCCGTAATGCACATTATTTAAAAAAAAAAAAAATACCTGCCTGTCTGAACTGAGTCTTTTTATTTAATTAACATTTTTTCATTTTGACATACATTAACATAACAGGTCAAATTCCCACCCGTCCTTTACCCGCACAAAATCGGCACATCATAAAACAGTTACACAGTCGAAACAACATGAGACAAATACAACACAAACTGATCCAAATCTTTCAACGAGTAAAAAAAAAAAAAAAAAAAAAAGTTACACAAACCACTAAGCAGTGGCAGGTCTGTCATTTGCAGTCTTTCATTGAAGAAATTGTAGTACAGGGTCCCATATCTTCTCAAACACATTGACTCTATCTTCATTGTAATGTCTCTTGTCTTTCCTGATGCAGAATATTTGCTAGTTCCTCCAACCACTGATCAAATGTGGGCACAGAGTCTTTTCTTCCAAAATCTCAAAATCAACCTTTTAGCAATAACCACACCAAACAAAACAGCCATTTTCTCCACTTTTAGTGGCTACAAAGCACTGGAGGCCCACCGATAATGGCAATAAGTGGCTCTGGGTCCCATTGTTTTCCAAAAACTGTTGGAAAAAAAGTGAAAGATTTTCTTCCAAAATGAGTGAAGCTGAACACATGACCAGAAGGAGTGCGTCAAATTACCGACAGCATCCTGACAACGATTACAAATTGGAGACACGCTCGTGAAGAAAGTGCTCAGCTTGTCCCTCGACAAACAGAATCTTAACAGCATGTCAAAGTACGAATAAGAGCTGCGAGGCATTGCATCAACTGATGAAATATGGAGATCTGCAAGAGGGAACAAATATTTCCCTCAGTTTGCCAACATCGGACTCTTCTACACTCCTGTTTTGGGGAATAACAGATGAAAGGATAAAATTCCTCCGCTTGCTTATCTTCTTCTACAATGTGCTCTTGGTTCAGGCAGCCAGCATGTTTTTCTTACAAAAAGAAAAATGTTGAAACAGATGAAATCAAAAAGCACTGTTTGGGTAACATGATTTTGTAAAAGTTGCATAAAAATCAGATTTCGATTCATATCTTTCTTGAGTTTTTACCACAGTCCCTGCACAGATTGTGCTTTTAACCTCCGATGTTTGTCCCACTTTTGGAACCCAAGTTGCTGATCTGGACAGAAACCAGTGACAGAAGCAGTGATACATCTGCCTGCAGTCTGCCAGCCAGTTGTTTAAAACAACTTTTGTTGGGCTGCATAAGATTAATTAGAACTGTGCAAAAAATTTGCCACGAGCTGAACTATCAAATCACCTTACAAGAGAAAACCAGAACATCAAGCGAACCTCATACACCACTCTTTTGGCTGCCCACATGCATACCTGATGATGGCATAAAACAGAGGCGGAAATCTGGAAAACACTTCAACATAAACACATAAAAGATAACTCTGAGTTTCTTGCATTGTTAAATTTTTTTTCCAAGAAAGGGATCAGTTGACCCTACAAAACAGCGAGAACTTTACCCTGAAAAGATTCAGAAGGCTGAATGTCCATGAATTTCTTAAAAGATTAAAATCTTTCGAGATTGCCTTATAACATCAGTAGTTGCATCAATCTTGAGATGTCCACGTCAAATCAACAGAACCACTGAAATCTGAATTTCACCCTGCAAAAAAACATTTTTATACAAAGGTAGAGAAGCTCAGGAGATTGCACAACACAGATAGAGAACATTACATCTGTCCTGATTTCTTGGGGTAATCCCACATTTCCTTTTACCTCTGAACTTTGACCCCTTTCCATGCAGAGCGGCCACCGTGGCTCCGTAGCGATCAGGCGCGCCACGGACAGCTGGGGACGCTGAGTGTATTTGTTGTTCCTGTGGGGTCAGAGGCTGAGTTTAGCCCACTCGGTTTAAAACTCTCCCCTGCGCTGCCAATCACATCCTGAGCCAATGGCGCGGACCCGCTATTTCCCAACTGGCACTCAAATTATTTTCAACTTACCGTGCTTTTGGGAGCAGTAAATGGAGCGAGTGCGGTACAGATGATGAAGTAATGCTGCAGGTTCTTGTGGGAATTGTAGGACGTAGCAACGGAGACTGAGAATAATCACTGAGGATCTGCATTTCGATTTAGAAAATGTTCGACCAGAATTTAAATAAATGTTGTGTTTGTCGTGTTTCTTACTGGTAAACCTGTAGATTCAGTTTGTTCCTGTTTGTGTCGAACTGTTGGTGCCATTTATGTATTTTATTTTTTTTATTTTACTTGATAAACCTGCAGAAAGCAGCACATAACAGTGAAGTGGGAAGAAAAAGATACAGAGATTTGCTTTATAGAACTCTCCTTTGCTGCAGTCAGACCTACATTACATTTTGCTGCATGTTTTTACCAGTTCTGAAAGAAAAAATGTCTCTAATTTATGGTAAAATACCATAGATTAGAGACGGTACTTTTTATCGTCTCTTATCTGTGGTAGTTTACCATAAATGATAGATTTATGTTTTTTTTACAGCGCAGATGAACAATTTTACCTATTCATTGCAAAAAAAACCCAACAACATTCAAGCTTGCTCAAATAAGCTGGAGAGTCTCTTTTAAGCAAACGTTTTCATATCTTGCCACAGATTCTCAATTGGATTTGGGTCTGGACTTTGACTGAGCCATCACGAAAGTGTTTTGTGGAGTTTAAATCGAGCCATATTCACATAAGAATGTGTCGACACATTCGTATCAGCTTCTCTTATTGTTGCTTTCCTTCCCTGGACTGTTGACGGCCATGTGTTGGTAGCTTTACAGTCGTGTCACACTTTGTCCATTTTTAGAACGGAGCTCTTTTAGACGTTCAAAACTCTGGAAATTGCTTCATGATCTAACATTCCTTTAGACTTCCCCCACAACCTGCCTGCTGTGCTCCCTGCTCGTCTGTTTTCTTCACCAAGTCTTCACTGAGGTTTGTTTACCAATTAGGTGACTCATAAAGTCAATGTGTCTCTCTGGATTTTATTAAGAGTAACAGGGATTGAAATCAAGTATATCGTAACACTTGGATCTCTCTGGAAAACTCCGTTCAGCAACACCCAAATGTAAAAACTCCTGGATCCTTTCCATCACATTTCAATATTTCAGGCTTTTTTTTTTTGTATTAATCCATTGCAAAGATTCCCCCCAAAACAGATTAAAGTTTGAGTTTGTAAATGTGACATCACATGGGAAAGCTCAAGAGGTCTGAATACTTTCGTAAGGCTTTGTATGGACTACTTCCACCACACTGAAGCAATAATAGCTCTTGGGGGAAACTCACAGGAGGTCTGCCTAAAAAGGATCAGCCAACATGAATTAGGCTCTAACCTAAAACACAGTATTAAGTTTCATTATAGCCATAGAGGAACGTTGCTCTCTCCAGCATGTATGTACGGGAACCTACTTGTGAACCTGCAAAACTTTATCACCACTTCTAAAAGACAAGTGTCCTAATGAAAACTCTGAGGATGCAGCTTTGTATGCATTAATACCATAGCTTATTGAGAAGGCCTGCAAGGATATAATCTAATCCAAAACCTGAGCCAAGTCCTCTCTTGTGTGCAGGCCAAAAGCTACGGTCGTAACGACTTGAGAAACACCTCATGCTGACTTTATTCCACTGAAAACACTACCTCGGAAAGACCCGGTTTGCTTGGATTCAATCAAACCGTACAATGACAGACTTAACGAGCTAACCGTGAGAAAGAAAAAAAGCCATTGACAGATTTAGTTAGACTGTGAACTGATGTAGTAATTGGGTACTGAGTGATCAGAAGGCAGCCTTCTGATTTGTGATAAAGCGTTTGAGAAACAACCGTCAAAACCGGACTGGACGACAGCGGCCTGAACGGTGTTGAGGTCCGAGCGCTCACACCCAAACATCAGGAGCTGCCGTGTGTGTGGCTGTGTGTGTAAATGTGTAAAAAAAGAAAAAAGGTGAACATTTTTGGTGTGTGTGTGTGTGTGTGTGTATTAGTTACATAGAGCATGTCATATGGAAATAATTGTCCCGGCTTGGATAATTTTCACTCCAGCAGGCAACAGTTTTGTCTATCAAGATTTATAACTTCTGACAGATGTCAAATAGATGCTATTAAGTTTTTTTTTTTAAGTTTCTCACAGTAAAAAAAAACATTTATCTCAATTTTAGAGAAAAGACTACAGTCATTGAAATGACCATGAAAGCTACTGTCAAAGATTTGTTGATATTGTATCTTAAAAACATATTCTGTGTGGGTTTCATTGGTGAACTGGGGTTCTGTGAAGTTGTCATGAGTAATAGTTCACTTACCTGTTCTAAGAAATCACATCACCTTAAAAGAAATTAGCAGGTAAGAGGAACACAGCATTAATCCATCTTATCAATGGAGTGGGTGAATCAGCTGATCGGATCGTTTTCTAACAACTAGGAGACCTGGACAGAATGGATACATGTAAAATTTGATGCTGCTGCACAATTGATGCAAAAACCTAAAGTTTCCTTTGCTTGGCAGGAATAAAATCTGTTGTTTGAAGAATAAAATCCAGCAGTGTGTTTCTTTTAATGTGCATTATAAACATCATTTTGATATTGCGTCAGGACAGGTTAGGTTGCTTTTCTGCTGTTGTCATCTTCTTTTATTTTACTTTTTCTTTACCATTCCCAAATTTGTTCGACAGACGGCCTATAAATTGCACCTAGTGGTAAAAAAGTTTTTTTGTTGAATGAATTTTTTTAAAAAAAGAAAAAAGGCTCTGCTGCCCTTCTGCTGGAGCCTCTCCAAGAATTCACCATGCTGTGGTAAGTGAATCTTCATTATTGCAGACAGAGAACCTGCATAGCAAAGCAAAGCAAATCTTATTACTGGGTCCTTGTTATGACATTTGAAAAGCATTTTGGTCAATTCTGATGCATTTTTTAGTGATATGTGTTGCATCTCTTTATTGCAAGATTAATGAAAAATAAAAATTATGGCAGTCTGGTGTTAGCTGGAGATCAGATTATGCAGGCTACTGTAGGAGAAGCATAGAAAGACGATGCTCTAATGTTTTCCCTTTTTTAGCCTAAAGCCACATATCTTCATAAACCCATGAAATGGAAAGCTGACACACAGCAATTCGATAGAGGTATTACTGACCGTAGTTTCTGAGACGGTCATAAACTGTTCTGGACTCAAAACTGTGTCTCATGTGTTGAATAATGAATAAATCATTTTTGTATGTTCAGGTAATAAAGCTGAGTAACCATTTCTTTTTTTTTTTTTTAAAGATGACTTCCTGAACTGTGTTATCGGCACCAATTTAAGGACTCCAAATGTACAAATACGTCTCTAAGCGAAACATAAACAATTTCGGAGGCTGAAATGATCACATTTGTTTATAAAACTGTTAGCACAGTTTAGTTATCACTTCCTCATCCTGGTGCACTTACAACGCTTCTTGCCCTTTGATTGAGCAGAAAAACTGATGAATGATCTGCGACATGGATCCACATTAAGCGTATAGCAAGACAAGATCGTAATCTGTCCTTTAGATTTGCTGACACAATAATGGTAAACCAAATAATCCATAGGATTAAATCTCACTTTTACATTCACGTTTGTGTATTTTCTCTGGGTGGACTCTGCTGCGCTCCAGCTGACTTCATGTATTTATTCTGATTAATGATTTCTGCCTCATTATTATTAGCTTTTACTCAGTCTACGCTTTCTCATTATGGTGGAAGGATTTGCTTTACTCCAGGTGCAAGCGAGGGTCGTCTGTAGTTTCAGGTTGAACTGTATAACTTTCAGACACGGCGCTGTGTTCTAACTGCTACTTCCTACCAAACGTTATAATTGTGTTTGTCATTTATCATTTAAGGTCATTTATTTAAACATTTTTCATTCCTCAGGCTTGGAAATGAACCAAGTACAAAACGCAGAAACACATGTTCTGTGTGGGGACTTTATTGCCGTCATCAGAATCACAGCTGATCCCGTAGGGAAGAGGTTCCCAAAGGGGGGGGCGGAAACCACAGGTGGGTCGCCACACCAAGCGAGGAGGGGTCACAAAAAGGGTCTTCAGAATCGTGAGGATGTGACAGTGGAAGTGAAAATTAAACACATAAGTAAATATGTAATGAAAAAGATAACTGCACCTTTAAATGTCTCATTAAATAATGCACAGTATTTTATCAAATATATTTTTATAAAAGAAATTCATTTTAAAATACATATAACTATTCAATTTTTTATTTTTAAATAAATAGATGATATATATAATTTTTTTTTTTTTTTTATGAAGTTGCCAGTTTGCTAAATAATTTATTTTATAAAGCTGAAGTCCGGTCCTAGACTTCAGCTTTTGTTGTTCTTATTTTCATTATTTCCCCCCAGTTTCAGTTTGTTCAGTACTTGAGTTCTGGATTTGCTTTGCACTTTCTTTCCAATTTGGTTTATTCCTTTTTGTGATTTTTTTTTTCGGCCTACTTTTATTCATCCTTATTTAAGATGTCGTATTAAACCCGCGCTTCATTTCCATCATCCTGTTCTCCCTCTCTCCCTTGTGCCGTTCTCTTTCTGTCTCTCACAGCTTCAGCTCGTTACTAATCAGCCACTGATTCTCCATCCAGTAATTAAACTCCTCATTGTCTGTCAGCCACTGCTGGATTCTAGTGTCGAACGCATTACATTCCTACAGAGGAACATAAGGGCCGGTGTAACCCGCGCTCTCGCCTCGTTAAACTTACCATCAGCAGATGTTGCTTGGGTGTCTGCATTTAGTTCCTCATCTTGGACCAAACATGGCACTTTCTGTCTCTGTTTTAGTGGGAATCACAAGGAGAGAAAAGCAACAAAGTCCTCTAAAACCACGCTTGAATCATTTGACCAGACAGATGACAAACAGTGTGTTATTTCCAGCTGACTGGCTGCGGAGGAAACCGTAGAGCCCACTGCAGTAACTCGGACGCTATTAGTACAAATGTGAGCTCACAGGGCAACCCTGACGCCTTATCAAGTTCCTACCCTTCGTGTCCACTGATGTTTTCGGTGGACACATCAGTGTCTTTGCTACATCTATTATAGCTCTGACTGCTCTCTAAGGGACCGACACATTGTGTGCATCTCAAAAATCCCCCGCGTGTCGGACATAAGCATTCGACATCCTTAAAACGTGAGCAGATTAATTTCAATCCATAGGGTCATTTTCTTAGCATCAGAATTCAATGTGTGGGATTATCCAGTATACTTGAGGGAAGCCTGGTTAATATCTGAAACAGATGTCAAGAGAGCATTACACACTGTTTCACACAGAACTCAGAATTACAACCAAGCAGATGGGAGAGAACGTTTTAAAGATAAAAAGACGGATCTCAGACCTCGCTTTACTTTAAAACACCTTATAAAACCAGTAAGATTGTGCCTGGACCAGGTGGGCATAAAGCAAATTCAGAATCACTGTCCCTTAACTCAAAGATGGTTTTAATATGTTTTTTTGTAAACCGAATCCTCTTCTGCTTCTGGGTGGCAATCAACAAGATGGTCTGCAGAGAAGGAAGCTGCTCCAAACAATCATTTATCATGAGGGCAGACTCACCGTGACACCGTATCCCATGTTAAACAGGAGGTCTCCGGGGTTATGTTGCGCTTTCAGAGGGATTGGTATTTGTAAGGGCTACCTAAGCAATCAAGTTATCTCCCATTTAAATTTCTCTTCCCCCAAAGAGCAACAATACAGTTTTACATTCTGCCAAAAAAAAAAAAAGAAAGCGTGATTACGATTTCTTTGAAAGAAGGTTCATTCCAAACGTAAAGATGTTTATCAGCTCAGTCAAAGTAATGCTTCTGCACCACTGTGGTTTGCTTTGAGTGTTTTGTTTCATTGCTGCAATCATGCATGCAGAAAGCTTTGTTGCACAAGGGTCTGAGTGCAAAGGTGTTGATTTAAGTGAGCCGGTTTGTGCACGTTTTAAATCCGTAACCGTGCGCGAGTCCAGTTTTCAGTAGATCGATGCAGGCAGAGAGCAAACACCGGCTCTGATATGTCTAGGTCTAACTAACACAGCAGAGAATTTGATGCTGGCAGTAAGAGAATCCCGGCGGCTCAACTCACGTCGCCACCAATTTCCAAACGTTCATGTCAGTTTTATTTTCGTAAAGATAAAAAACACACATCGAGACTCTAATTTATCTGGAGATATAAAATGAGAATGTGACACCAAAGAGAGGAAAAGCAAAGCAAAAAAATAAGTTTCCTTCAGTCCTTTTTACAATCAATGCAGTCATTGTCTGCAGAACTGGTGGATTGTTTTGCCATGCCACTGATGTGAAGGCTGATGTTATGTAATTGGAAGCTAATCTACCGTCACCCACACACCCCGACCTTCAGTAGACGAGATGAGCTGATGTTAGGCTCAGATATAAACTGTTTACAAACCTCCTTTGTTTTATTTGAATTGGTTCAGACTTAAGTAAACTAAGGTAGATGAACCCAGCAAGCAGCAGCCGTCATGATGGAATATTCATGACATACCGTATTTTTGCTTTAAAACAAAAATGTTTAACTTTAGCTAGTTATTTTAATTTGAAAAAAGAAATGTAACATTTAAAGTGTATCAATGGTTTTTTTTTTGTGTGTGGATTTTTTTTTGGGGGGTGGGTTACCATGTATTTATTGTTATTTTGAATTTTAAATCAGTCTTTTACCATCACCTGCCAAATTACCGGTAAGTTTTCAGTCAATGTTTATCTGAGAACAGCGATAGAATGTGATTACCCAGTTTTGGCACAAAAATAAAATTTAACTTTTTATAAATATGCTCTTGTTTTTAGATATATATTCCATATTTATCCACAGCTATATGGACATTAGCTATACATTAGCTTGTGTTACATTAGCTTGTAATGTAACACAAGATAATGTATGTTAACTTGTTACATTACAAGCTAATGTAACAGAAGTATAACAAGCTAATGGTTCCGTAGTTTGGATTTCTTAGAAAACAAATTTTTATGTGTTTTTTTTTCCTTGCATCCATCTCAGCTTAATATCATTAAAACAGATTTTTTTAAATCAAGGTGGAAATTTGAAAAAACTCCATATTTTGTTTGTGTGTATACATAGGAAAATGAAGATTTAGGGTCCACCATGTTACAGTTTATGACACATAATGTGTCGCTATAACCACATACTTGTTTTGACATGATTCCCAATCGACATTGTCTTGTCTTTATTAACTTTAGATTCTAATACACTATGTAAAAGTAGTTCAACCTATGTCTCTACACAAATGAACCTACTGGTGTCACACTTAATTCCTAACAGGAAGTCGTGGTTGATTGAAACAATCTGATTGGATGACACAAGCTTTAGCTTTGTGCTACACTGCCCCCTATGGGTTTGGCATGTTCACAACAACGTGAAAGGGCAATTTCTGTGGGTTCATGTGGATTAAAACTTTTCTGAAACCGATCCCATGTGTACAATATAATATTTTTTGAATGATGTGGCAAAGATATTAGATTTCATGAAAAATATGTGTGAACAAGCCCTGAGAGTGTTACCCTTGTAAGAGCGATGCTCATTCAGCCTCCACACCATGACTGTGTATTTTTTAACACCTTTCTCATCAGTGGTAGAAAGGAGCAGAAACCTCACTTTAACCAGCTGACCAGCAGTGCACAGCAATACATGGAAGACCAATACATCTTTAGAAAACAATAATCTCTATGAGGCTTTCTCTGGCATGTCATTGAAAGCAATTAAACTTTTTAAGTTTTATCAGAGACTTTCATTATGTTTTGAATGAAAACATACTGATCACAGTAACACCTCTTCATTAATTAATGATAATTAATTTAGTGGCAACGCCAAACTTGTAAACACTTTTGCAGACCATCTCAGTTTGTTTCCATTTCACTGGCATTTTGTTTGAACCCAGTGCAGAATCAGACGTACGGTAATACATCATGACCGTGTATTACAATATGAGTAATGAGTTGAACTGCTCTGACCTTAAAGACCTGCTGGAGAGCGATTTTATACTCTTGACAGATTTTTAAAAGGTCTTTTCTTCTGTGACACATTAACTGCACAATTCAAGCTAAAAGGTACAAATGTAATTATTTCTTTAGAGACATGTTTGACTGCTTCCCGGTTGTGCTTTTAAATAGGGGGAAAAAAGCCTTTAGCTCACCAATCAAGCCTCCAGTGCCGTTCCCAATTATTCTGATAGGAAAAAAATTACTGAGCCACTTGTCTTCCTGTGGGTTAAATACATTTTACTATTTAGGCTAAAATGGAACCAAGTATTGGGTTGAGCTCTAATCGAGAAAAAGAAGAATAAACTCTCAGCATGTTCACAAATTGAGCCAGGGGAGACGAGGAGGTGTGGGGTTGGAGAGTAGGGAGGGAAAAAAAAAAAAAACTAACACAACCTGAGTCTCCACATTGACGAGCCGATGGCCACATGCGTGAATGCTGAAAAAATGTTTGGAGCAACACTTTGCACCTCTGAGTCAAAGCGTGACCAGAAAGTGCCTGTTAAAGTCCTTGTTATTGGGGAGCGAGTGGGTTTTGAGTGGAGCGCTTGTGTCTGAGGGATGTGGTGGGAGGAAGGCCCCCAGAGGTTCGGGGGTGTCACTCTGCCTTATGTTCAGGCTGCCTGCGTCGACCACGAAGCATGCAGAAGAGACGAGAATCACTGTGATGCTCTGTTTCACTTACATCTCATCGTCATCATATTTTCTTTATCTGCCACCATTTGTATAAACGACGAGGTAGATTAAAAAATAAAGTCTCTCTTTAATGTCACGTTGATTCATGTTCGATCTTCGTCAAAACACGATGTTTGTTCGGGTTGGACATGAACTCGTGATGGAATTCAGTTTATTCAACCCCAACTTTGACCTTGGCTTCTCCAAATAAATTGTGAAAGTGCAGTAAGTAATTATTTAGGTCTGTTGAAGCTCTAAACGTCTCGTTTCAGTTGCGTTTGTAAAGAAAAAAAAAAAAAAAAAGGAGTTTATCTGGCCAAGCCAAACCTCTAAAGCCGAAGTTGCGAATTTATGATCGCTGAGCTGCAAAATAAATCTGTTTAATGAGCGCCGGTCAAATGTTCTGTAGCCCGTAAATTTTCACCAATTTTGTAAAACTCTGACCTGCTGATTTTAACGTGTTCTGATTTATCGTTAAGAGGGATAACGGCAAAATTTTTGACTTTTATCTGACATAAATTCAAATTAATATCAAAAATGTTTAGAATAAAACAAAATTAATTTCTCAAAAACAGCTGCAGAGTTATGCTGCTCTGAAAATCTGCAGGTACACAAAAATCCTCCAGCTAACGAGACAGACATATTTACACAGATAAACATGCAAGTGTGAAAAAACTGCTTGATATTTTATTTTTGGCTTCCAGAATGATCTCAGTCATGAAGCATTTGAAACTATAAACAGTAGCCTTTCACTGGATGTGCTTTATCAACCTCTTTTCTGTCATCAGTATTTTATTTGGTTGTGTAATGACGGCTCTGCTCCTTAACTAAAAAGCTCATTATGAATAATTTCTATATCTTAAGTATCTACAGTTTTTGGCCATTTGACATGTTTTGATCACACCAGTTCATAATGTCTTGGTTATTTCTCTTGTTCCACTCAATACAAGTACAAAAATGATTTTATGCCTTTTTTTGTTCAGACCATTTTTTTTACTAAAATGTGATGAATTAAAAAAAAAAAGTCAACAGTGGAAATCTACATAATTGCTTAGTGTCTGTATTTGCTAAATCATTTGTTTTTAATCCCCTATCCTTGCTAGTGCAAATTTCAGACTGCGGCTTGCACTAAAACGTATCGTCTTGAACGCATATAAATTAAAACCGACCACACATTACAGGCCTGACATCCTGCATAAGGTTTATGGACGTCATCTGTAGCAGAAACGGACGCAGCCAGCATGCGGTGAGGTCTGTGTGTTGTTTCAGATGAGTTATGTCGGCTTTAAGGGGTGAGTTTCTCCACCTGGGTGTCTGAAAGCTTCCACCGCCCGGCTCTCAGAAGCCCGGGAGAAAACCGCTTTTCCACGCCGGCCCTCGTCAAACAAAAGGATTTTTGTCGGACTTTCTGATTTCTCCTGTGAGCTGCGTTCAGATGTTTGGGTGGACGTAGGCTCGATTGTGTCTGGGATTCACATTCCCGCATACTTTCACTGCAGGAGATGTAGCCTCACAATGTGAAATACGAGCAAAAGGTGTAAAAGGAGGAAGCGGGGGGTGGGGAGGGGGGGGGGGGGGGGGGGGGGGTTGGATGGGTGGGTGGAGGGAGGGTGGTGGAGAAGTGTGGGCGTGTTGGTCTGTTGCTGTCGGTGATGGTGGGCTGTT
>CAEGAE010070843.1:0-60684 GCA_903067095.1 Girardinus metallicus | reverse complement strand
TTTGGTGTGTGTCTTATCTAAAGCAAAATAGTTTCAGTTGGCCTCCCTGCTCATCCGCTCTGGGCCCCAGCCTTCCTTTAATCCTTATGACACTTAAATCCAATTTGCATAATAATTTGGAACACAGTGTACATCAACTGATCACATAATAAATTAAAACTTAAATAATTAAAATTTTCATTCTTGTTTTTCTTTTTCTGATTTCTATCAAAACTGGTCTTCAGTCTGGTGAATTGGTCTCAAATAGCCCTTTTTTAAAATTAAAAAAAAAATTTTGTTCAGAGATTTTAGAATTGATTTTATTGTTTGTTTATTTATTCTGGATTTTTAAAACGTCTTCCGGTTTCAGTGTTCATTAGATTTAAAAAAAAAAAAGGTGAATTTATATTATTATGCCTTGAGCTCTATATCATTTAAATGATCTCAAAAAAATAGTCATTTATCACCAAGTAAAATTCATCATGACAGGCCTAATTCTAAGTTTTTACTTTGATAATTAAATACAAAAGCTTCCTTTTTTAAAAAAAAAAATTAAAACAAAAGAAAGTGAACATTAATTTTTAAAAGATAAAAGTCTATACCAAACACCTTTGCTTTGACGCCGATCCAGATTGATTTTTGGGAGCGGTTAACTTGTCAACAGAACCCGGCTGCCATCTCATTCCTCTTTTAAACTGCATGTTTCCTCCTCTGCAGGGCTCGGGCCTTTTTGTGTTGGCACCCCCTTCCTCTTCTCCCTCCTCCGTCTTGTACAGCAGCTCTTGCTACATTGATTCGCTGGTGTCAATACAAGCAGCTTTTTTTTTTTTTTTTTTTCCCCAGGCTCTAATTTTAGCCGCGCCACAAGAGCCTGACGTGGAGGATGTATATATCGATGTCGAGAGTCGTGACGCGCTGTCGGGTCGAGGATTCTTGGGCGCGCTGCGTTGCGACTGAGCCCGCCTGGAGCTGGGCGGGGGCCTTCCTGTGGGAAGCATTAACTTCTCTATGTGTTATTATGGATAAACGCAGCAAACGTTGAACACGTTCCGTCCCCTGAGGGGAGTCGGGGGGGTGCAGGGGGCACGGCGGTCCTACGCCTGCGAATGTGTAAATATATATGCAGAAGGAAAAGTGGGGGAGAGGGGCTCCAGAAGGCAGGGTGGGTGCACAGTGTGACTGCTCTCTCCTGCAAGTCTCTGCATGTTTTTATTTTATTATTTATTTTTTTCCTCCTCCGTATTAAGTCGGTGGAAATGTTGCCTTGAAGAAATTTGAAAACACGTTGATTGCGTCTCCATTTATAGAGCGGCTGCCTTTGTGTTCCTGTGGAACGCGTCGCTCATTATGCATAAAGGAACAAAAACGTGGTGAAGCTGTCAAAATGGAGGCCTGAATAAAACGGGAGGGTTTAATTATTGGCTCGTGAGTGACAGCTGTGCCGTCTAGGGAAAAGTATTCATACCCTTAGAGGATTCTGAAACTATAATCACGTTTGAGTGTTTGCATCTAGTAGACCCAAGCTCAGACAGGATGGATCTGTGGACGTGTGTTCCTCATTTTTCATTCGGATTCAGGTCTGGACTTTGATCTGAGCTGTTCTATTACAGCTCTGACTGTAGATGCAACTGGAAGATGAACCTCCAACAGTCTGAAAGCCTGAACTGGGTTTCACCGTAGGACTGGTGGGTGAACCAAAGAAATCGAACTCTGGTCCGCCGATAAACCTCGGTCTCTGTTCGGTTGAAGTGAACTTTGGTGCAGCTTGAATGCATATGTGAATGCCAAGAGGACTGGAGACGGCTTCGGAAGCAGGAAACGGACTATGGTGCAGGGCATTCTGGGTAAATGAAACCAAAACAAATGCATCTGGCTTGTTTACCAAAGAAAAAAGAAATCCTACAACTGCTGAAATCTGACGCCGCTACATTTTTGTTTACACTTCAGGAGTTTGAGCTGGGTGTCGTCTTCAGAGATTTTCATGTTGTTTCCTTCAGTGGTTCTTGGCGCAGCGCCACCACAGGCGAGGAGGGGAACAGGTTTTTCAAAGTGTTTGGTTTGTTTGACACAGTGTAGTCTGGAAGAGAACAGCAGCAGCTGAAAATATAAAAATGTTGCAACTTTGATCCCTGATCAAACCCAGTCTAATGGACCACCAGGTGTGAAAACAAAACTGTTCTATCTTGCAGATTATTTAGTTTCTGCAGCTCCTCCAATGTTACCTTGGCTGCTTATCTAATTAATGCTCTGGTTGCCATGCCGATTGATTGCAACAGATGTTGGTTTCTTACTCTCTCTGTCCTGATGATGGGTTGAACTGAGCTCTGGGAGATGACTGAATCTTGGCATGTTGTTTTTAGAACCAAACTCTGCTTTAAACTTTAAAAGTGAAAAAAAAAACAACAGCTCTAATTTAGCATAAGATTCAGACGTTTATTCCTCCTTAGCCTGTTATTGCTGTTTTCCGTTCCTGCTTCTTGTATCCCGGTCTACTTTTTAATAGTGTTGCTGTGTTTCTGTTTGCAGAAGGGACAGCAGTCTGGTGAAAGAAGAGATCAAAGCTTTCCTGGGGAACCGGAGGATTTCTCAGGCTGTCGTGGCTCAAGTGACCGGTTAGTAGCACATGAATCCACTCTGCTGCCAACTCAGCAACTTTCTTGCTGTATTTAGCAACTTTTACGACAAAAAGAAAATCTGTAACAGCCAAAGTCGTAATCGGCAGGTCAGGCTTTTTAAAGCCCTGCGAACGGTGCACCCCTATGTTAAATACAGGTGTTCCTTTTAATTTAACACATAAAAGGAAAATAAAATGTTGGTTCTTTCAAAAAAAAAAAAAAAAGTTGGCAAATTTTGTTTGGTAGCTATTTATCCAAAATATAAAGTTGTTTTCTGGCTCCAAGGAGCCAAAAGACTGAGGGCAAAATGGCTCTTTGGATTGTCCAGGTTGCCTTAAACTGAAGAGGAGAGAACCTTGATAATATAACTAAGTCAAAATAATCTTCCCTCATCACTTCCATATTGTCTCAGTAGTTCACGAAAGTATAAAACGTGACTTTCTATTCATCTGCACTCTAAACCTGCTTGTTTTTTATTTTTTTCCATTTTAACGGCTAAAAACAGAAATAAAATGTTTCTAACTGTATCTCTGTATTTGAGGAGACCAGAGCACCATGCATGCAGACCCCACATGGCGCCACGGGTTGGTTAAGACCACCTAGTTGCCGTTTACCCGTCAGATTGTTGCATGTCAGGATTTAGTTGATAACATCTTTGTTCATTACTGCAACTCAAAGGGAAAAAATGCATTATTTAACTTTGCCTGAAGGAAACCGTCTCGTCCATCAAGCATTACTCTAAAACCTTATCTAAAACTCCCATCTATGGCTCATATAGCGTTCACATATAATTAAACCGAGAGCAGAATCAGACGGGAAAGCTAAATAAGAGGCATTGTTTGTAAATTACCAAAGACGTCGAAGTGCATTTCTGTGATTGGAGGAGGAGGTGAAATCAAAGCCAAGACAGGAGAAAAACACTTCACCCTCACTCATCTTCTCCTCTGTGCCTCTTGGGTCTCTGCTTTCTAATTATCCGCGCGTTGCTCCGGCGCTGCGATTGGACACACGGCTGCCTTTTTGCTTTCCAGGCATCAGCCAGAGCAGGATCTCCCATTGGCTGCTGCAGCACGGCTCCGACCTGAGCGAGCAGAAGAAGAGGGCTTTCTACCGCTGGTACATCCTGGAGAAAACCACGCCAGGTAACACGGAGGGTTCAAAAGAACCCCGGGGCAGATTTCCAGATTTTTAGACGAGGAAATGTGACGTCATGGTGGAAGTGGAGCTCTTCTCAGTCGTTCCTTTCTGGCTTTTCTTTGGAAGCATTAGCGTGGAAAGCTTAGTCTCCGGAGCGGATGCAGGTTCTCATTACAGAGTGTAATAAGATGAGCTGTAGGAGTCAGCAATGCAGAGATGAGCATCTTGTAGAGGCTGATCTCACCTCTACAAGATGAGACGTCTTAAATGTCAGCACACAAACCTGAATATGTTTTTAGTTTTAGAAAAAACAGCCCATACATGTCGAGATCAAAATATTTACACAAACGAGTGCCAACGAGAACATGAGGGGATACCTTTATGGCTGCAGTTTAGGATAAACTATACAATATTATTTAGAAATATTTAATGGAACCAAAAATACTTGGAAGCGGCTACATGTGAAGCATTTTTGGGAAATTGTTGTTGGCAATTTTTACATAACGGCTCCATATTCAGCCCTTCAAAATGACCAGTTCTGCAGTCAGCTGTGCATGATTACATAATCCAAGGAGGTATACAGAGTGGTGTGATGTGAAAACGGTTTTTCCATTGCGGTTTTGCGAAATACACAAAGTTCGATAAGGCTGGAAAAAAAAACCCTCATCCTAGTGCAAAAACTTATCAGAAAACTTCACTTTTCAAAATTGGTATTTCCATATTAATTTATTTTTATAATTTCAAATGGCAAAATTTTATGTCCAATGGAAACACATCTACTTTTAATTTCATCCTATGCCATGCAGGTGTTCTATCTGTATTGATGAAGTCTGACTCGCTTCCAGATGCTGAATGCTTGAAGAAACTCCAGCGGCAGAGAATACCAACTTGAATAATTCTACCATTCTATTATTGACCACTTGGGGGCGCTGGTCGTGTATTGACCCTATTGATCCTCTTTTATTCCTTGATGAGAAATAAAAGAGGACGTTATTGGAATACTGATACAGCAACGTACTGTGTTTCTACTAGTGGCTCTGCAGTTCTGGTTCTTTCCCGTGGGAGAACATGTGCTCCCCGTTTACCACTCTGGTAACCCAAACCACTGTATTTCAGTTTGCGTCTCCTGACCACGAACACACCTGCATCCAGGCGAGCGGCTTCGCTCTCTGTGCAGCGCGTTCCGTTGTAACCGATCGCCGGTTCTGCTGCTGCTCCAGGTGCCACTCTGAACATGCGGCCAGCGCCGCTGCCTCTGGAGGAGATGGAGTGGAGGCAAACCCCGCCGCCACTCGCCACCGCCCCCGGAACCTTCCGGCTGCGCCGGGGAAGCCGCTTCACCTGGAGGAAGGAGTGCCTGGCTGTGATGGAGAGGTGAGGGTGGAGGAGACGGCTTCATAACGCCGCGGTTATTTCCTCCAGGAGTACAAGGCAGTCTGGACAATGAAATGACTTCAAAAATCAAACATCAGCCCAACAATATTGTTGATATTGTCCTTTGTTGTTGTGAAATTAAATGAATCTGTGTGATTATTATTTCCAGCTACTTCAATGACAACCAGTACCCAGATGAAGCCAAAAGAGAGGAGATAGCCAACGCCTGCAATGCTGTCATTCAGAAACCAGGTAAGCTACACTAACAAGTCCTCACTGAAGAGTAGATCAACTCTTATTTCACATAAGTCATATTCTTTTTTTTTTTTTTATTTTGGCTGTGTTCCAGTTCAGCCTTATTGGTGATGTTTGTCCTGTCTGATTTAGACGCAACTGCACTCATCTTAGCCTGCAAAGTTATGCTAGCACTTAACTATTTCCTTTAATTTGAAAGGTTAGCAATTGACTGGAAACAGGGCATGTCTTCACATCCTTAAAAAGTCTTAAATTCAAACATCTATAATTAAGGCTTTAAAATGTCTTAAATTCATTCAAAGTAAAAATAATTTTTCCTTAAATGCATTAATCACAAGTTTTAAGTTTTGTCATATCAGGACTTTTTAATCTTGTATATTCTGTTTAGCTTTCTGTTTTCTCACTGTTGCGTCAAAGTTTGAGTCGTATACAAACATCTTCACTGCATTCTGTTGCTTGAGGCAGTTGTAGCTAGCGGTAACTAGCTTGTAGTGTACCCTTGCTAGCTAGCTAGCTTTCTTTTTTTTTTTTTTTTTTTACATCCATCATGGATAAGAGCAAATTTATCGCTGGTTGGCTGGACGACGTTCATCTTCGCCATTGGCTCACTTCTGTTGCCAACCAGTAAACTTTATTTACTTTTTTTTTTTTTTTCCATTTGTCATGATACAGATCCTAAATTCTATTCATAATGGTCTTAAAAAGTGGCTAATAGGTTGCAAATCATAAACATCAAGAATCTATATTCTATTTGAAGTGAAGCTCAACTTAAAATGCTTTACTTCCTCTTCTTGTTTCTAAGGGAATTGTTCAGAGTACCCAAATTGATTCCTTAACGTGCATCAATTGGAAATTATTTGTCAATGTTTCAGCTTTAACTGGTGTGATTTGAACACTGTGTGAGTGTCTGTCTCTACCTGTAGTGCCAAAGAATGTAGCCGTCTCTGTGGGTCACTCAGAGGTAACGGGCGTGAAATATACTGCAGCGTTTCGTTTTCAGACTTCGCTGCGTCACAACTTGCGGCTGAAGGAATCTCAAATGCCGCCAGCGACGTTTCTGTGAATCTAAACATATTTCCATTAATTAAGAGGCGTGTCAAAGAAAGACTGCTTTGTGTGTTTTCTCCATAGGGAAGAAGCTGTCTGATCTGGAGAGGGTGACCTCCCTGAAAGTCTACAACTGGTTCGCTAACCGGCGCAAGGAGATCAAGAGACGAGCTAATATTGGTAAGGAGGGCGCCACTTGCTGGCAGAGCGCTTTGTGTCCTAACAAATATTTGATAAACTGAATGTTCACCACAAAACTAATAATCCATCCTCTTCCTCCAAGAAGCAACAATCCTGGAGAGTCATGGGATAGACGTTCAGAGTCCAGGTGGACACTCCAACAGCGACGACATCGATGGGAATGACTTTGCAGAGCAGGTAGAGTGGCATACGCACACACACACACGCACACACACACAGAACTAAGCAGCAGCCTCTGTGCTTGGCATAAAACTCGAACATAAAAAGACGAGCTGCGGCGTTTCAACTGCTGCTTACCTCGCAAAACTCTGTAGTCAGCTTTCACTAAATATAGAAAAAGCACACTTGCTTCACTCTGATGCATTGCCCTCATTAACAAGCCTTCCTGTTGTTGGAACAAATGGAAGCAGAAGTAAGGCAGTGAGCCGTCTGTTTGTTCCCCCGTCTCAGGCCTGCGACCTGCCCTACTTCGACAAGAGACCCCTCAGCCGACCGTTTGGCCTTTACCGCCTGGAGCCCACCTCACCCACACAGGTAACTGGGAGAAGAATGTAATGAGGGCTCCATTCACTGGTGTCCTCATGACAGAGCATGGTGGGGGGGAAGGGGAAGAATGCTGAAACCTGATTGGCTCAAAGAGAAATGTAGATGACATACAGTGATTTTAAGGTAAAATTTGGAATAAAATGGGGCTAAAATGCTCTAATCTAAATCAGGTTTGTAATATGCAGTTTGAGCTTTGAAGACTGTTTTGAAAAAGAAAAAGGGGAGGAAAAAAAACTTGCTGTTTGCTTATTTAAGCTTTAACTAAAAAAAACCCTATGAGAAAGCAAAACCCCGCCCCAAACAAGTTTTGGAGAAGTCCACCAAAGGGACACTGAAGAGCGTTGTCACTATTCATTTATTATTAAATCTGATATCCCTAAATAAAACCATGTACCACTGATTACCCACACAAATCATCTAATTATATTATAACACAAGTGGATTATGGGAGTAAACACAGCCGTTCTACTGACTGAGTTTGAGACATGGGGTGAATTTTTCAGTTTCTAGATGAAAACACCTTAAGCCACACTTTTCAAATTATTTAAAAGAAAAACATTTAATACACAATACATCTTTTCCTTACACCTCAGGAACATGCTCTGATTTGTGTTCCATCACCTTAAATTCCAAAAAGATGCATTATAGTGTGACAAACTGTAGAAAAGTGAACTGAAAGGCTGGTAAAGGATCGACTCGGGTCTTCAGCAGAGTACTGCAGCTCATGAAGAGTAGATCACCAGACATCCTGTTTTAATTTCCCCCCGTTAGGACGACAGTGCGGCTCACAACGAGCATCAGGACCCCATCTCTCTGGCCGTGGAGATGGCCGCCGTCAACCACACCATCTTGGCGCTGTCCAGAACCGGAGGCGTGCCCAACGACATCAAGACCGAGTCCCTGGAGGATGAATGAAGCGCTCAGGAACCGGGACGGAGCGAGGGAACAAAGTCCAGTCGAGACGGGGGACGACAGGGAGCGTTTAAAAAGACAAGAAAAAAAAAAGACCAAAATAATCCGACTTAGTAAAATCGTCTCTGCTCCTCCCAGAACTTCCATGTAAAACAGTGACCCCCCCCACCCCCCAACACTCCTCCCCCCTCCTCACCCTATGTTACTCACTATACTGACCTAGCTGGCGGACATTGCTACTGTAGGCTTTGACAGAAGAAGCAGCAGCCGGTTGTGAACCTCCCGCCTAACGGTGGCTCCTCTCTGGGTCCGGGTCTCCCAGGAACTCCTCTCCCTTCCCAAAACAGGATACCTCTTCTTCTTCTAAAGTTTTTCTCTCCTCTTCCTTCCCTCAGCAGCCTGGTCGTCTGAGCCGATCCTCAGTCTCTCACCTCAACCTCAGAAAAAAAAAAACTAAACGACGCACTGTGTATATAAGACGGACTTCTAAAGGTTCTCAGTCACCCTCACCTCATGACATACTACCTACACCCTCAGATTCACCTCTTCTCAGTGCAGAGCATCAGAAGGGGAGCTGTCCGCTGATGAAGAGCTCTACCTCCTCTTCCTCTCCGGCCACGGATCGTTTGGCCCCCGGCGCGGGGTCTGGTCAGTCTCTACCGAAGTTCTGCTTTCCTTTCCCTCGCTGTCGCGCTGCTACATTCGATTGACGCCAAACCAACTTTGCAAAATGTCTGTTAAGAAGTAGCCTTACCTCCCCTCAGCTGGTTGTTCATCTCCCACCGTTCCAAAGCGCACAAACAAAATCTGCACAGTTCGAGTTTGTACCCAACAGCAGCTGCAACAGGGTGTTTTATTTTTAATCTTTTATGTTAAACTGCCCTCGCAGTCGTTGAGGATGAATCAACCTCCCTAAGATGTCCAGTAAGGGAACAGTCGCTTTGTTTTCCATGTCATCCATGCCAAAGGAAGTGGCTCTGTGCTGAGTGACCCCAAAGTGACCTCTAACTCCTTTGGTGTAGATTCCTCCTCAGTGAAGCCTCTCCAGCTGCAGTAGGCTCCACACTGCAGCAGGCCTGTGTCTGGACTGGTATTGGCAGGCACTTATATTATACCCCTAAGCTATTTACTACTTCTGTGACGCTGCCTCTTTATAATGATAATAATGTAAGCTATGTGCTTTGTTTTTTTTATACAGCAGATATTAAATTAGACAGAATCCACACTGGAGATAAATATCAAAGAACTCTACAAACTTTTTTTTTTTTTTTTTGTTTTTCACCTATAAATAACCTCAAAGGGAAGCGCTGAAGGGAATCGGTCACTTCAAGTGTCTTGGTTTCTTGTCCTCAATGAAAGTTCTCCAAAACCCTGGCTGTAGATGAGCCCTGCTTCCTCTCTACTGCAGACATATTATATTGTGGCTAGAAGTCAGGGAAAGCCGCTGGCCTGGCATTGTCCAAAAATTGCTCTTAGTGTTGATAAATGGTTGGGTTGTCCAAAGGACAGGAAGTGGTGCAAAAGTTCCCATGATTGACGGTTTGAGTCTCTACACTACGGTGTAGCCGCCATCGTTCACTGCACCACAGCTCCATCTTGGGGTTCAAATGGAGTTGGTAAATTGCTACTTCCTGGTGGGGGGGTGAGGGAACTGCAACTCCCTCTGAAGTCAGATTTTCCACTGGGAAACTCCCAACTGGCCAAAGTTACGACTTATAAGGTTGACTTTGAATTTAAATATGGCCGCTCCGTGTTTATTTTCCTAGACACGCACAAGTAAGGGTGTGTGTGTGTGTAAAATCGATGCTACATGTGGCGCCCATGACGATAACCTGAGCAAATGAAAAGCAAAGCGTAAAAATGTACTGTAGGCGTCACCATTTTGAAATTCCGGATTTTTTTATTTTATTTTATTTTTTTTAACTCTGGTCTGACGTCACAACCGACTCGGTTACATCTGAGGTACCTGGAATACAGCACAACTATGGATTGTATGTCAAGCTGAACCCAGTAAGCGGGTAATAAGTTAAGCCAATGTAACTCTAATTGGCTCCCTTATTCTAGTTGTGTTGCCAACTCTCCTTTTGTTGTTCCTATATTTACCCATTGGACATGTCCCACATATGCACTGGGTAAAAACAGCAAAAAAAAACTGAGTAATGCTCACTCACAGCAAGTTGGAGTAAAAATCATACACAAATCAAGAGAAAATATTACTTTTGTGCAATAAAATGTCAGATAATGCTCTTTTACAGTTAATTTGACATGGGGCATTTATATTTTTGTTCAGTATACTTTTTTTTTTTTTTGAGTTAAGGAAAATTGAGCACGTTTTAAATAGAGCACCCATTCAAAATCCTCCCATAGAATCAAACTGGTGTCAGTAGCTCCATTTGTAGGATTACAAAAGACTTTAACGCATCATTGGAACTTTCCAGCTTCTCGTCCAAGTTGGTCAGCCATGGCTCATTGAAAACTTGTAATTGCTTTGATAGCCTCAGGCATGTAGGGGCTGTGGTGGCACCCACCGTTTCCCATGAGCTGCAGCGCTAAAGAAAACACAAGATAATGTCTTAATGGTGACATTTGATCCAGTATTGAAATAGTTGAAGCAGCAGATCTAAGCCTGTAATGGGCTCTAAACAAAAAACACTTGGCTACTGCTGCTAAGCTAATATTCACACACTCTTGTTTTTGTATTCATCTTGTTCTCAGACTTTAATACTGGCCAAGAAGAGGATGGAATATTTTTCAGGAGAAAAGATGCTCATTATTCCTGATAACTTCTCAAACTATAACCATGTGGGACTATTTTGTATGATGGCATATACACCAACATTTTTATTAACTTGTAAAGATGAGCTAATTGCTTTTACTCAATACAAAGAAGCACATACAGCTGCAAACACTATTTTCTAATGTTTAACATTTATGACTGATACATAAACCTAAGTAAAAATTTACAAACTCAACTAAAACTAAATTTAGTTATTTAAAGTTTCTTCAGAATATTCTAGGTTTTGGCTGTTTAGATTTACACAAGTCTAACAACTTAACATTAGCTGGGTCATTAGTTAGGCTATCTGCTGAGGTAGCCAGGCCAGTTGACAATTATAGGTTTTAAACTGTTGACTTGTAAGAGTGGTTGATGTCACTCCTTTAGTTTTTACACAAACACTGAATTAAGCAGCATACAGATAGAGATCTTGAAAGTTGAGGCTAGGCTAGATCAAACATGTTAACTCTACTCAAAAGATTTAAAAACTCAGTCTCTCCTGTTAGTCTATACTGATTTGGATTTGTTTGAATATATTATACAGTTAATATTGTATGAAAAAAATGTCAACTTTGGAAGACCTTCGCTGCTCTTGGGGGCCCCCTATAGGTTCAGGAGAGGCCATGCAGATGCTTATGTCCGTTTGCCTTGAGCTGACTGAAGGGTCAAGGTGCAAAGTGTAGATATTTTTGGACAAAGTCAGGCTAGCTGTGCGTTTCCCCCACCTTTATGCTACCATTTTACCTTCATGTTAAGCAGAGTCATGCTAATACTTTTTACCAAAAAAAGTAAATACAATTTTTAGGCCACCAGGTTTATGCAAGACTGTCCAATGGTTTTGGAGAACTGGAAAAAAAAAAAAAACAACCTCATGGCAGGAAAACATATCTTGTGATTCTTCATATCTAAAATGATTTGATGTTTGTGATGAACCAGGTTACATGTTACAACACTGAAAGTGTTTAACTTTATTTTATCTTTTAAATACACATCTCATGCTCATAACCCCCCCTGCTGGGTTCTGGTCTAGAAAAGCTAATCAACAGATTCCGCTTGTAAGAAGCTTAAAAAAAAAAAAAAACTAAACTGGTTTTTAAAGGAAGTGGTTAAAAAAATGTATTTATGCTATTTTTTTTTTATGGTAATGTACAAAGACAAATGACATGCTTTGAAACATGCTTTATAGTTAAATTAATGCTTTTTCATTTTACCAAACTTATTTTTCTATCATCGTTTTAGCATTTAGCTGTCCTCATTGTCTGACTGAGCAACTGTTTCATGAAAAGGCCAACAAAGATGCACCTTAAGAAAAGTATTGATGAGTAAGCTTGAACTGTAACCACCAGTGTACTACAATACAGTTATACAAACGGTCGGGCTGGTGTAGCATTAACACGTCACACATCGTATCCCAGCTGTGATGGATGTCAGTGTCTCTAAACACTAACCAGATTGGTTGAGGTAAATGAAGGGAGGAATACTGCAGAGTGCGTTCAGAGATTTTTCTCTCAATAACTCATACTCAGATGTCTGCCTTTAACTTTGACATGCCATGATCTGTCAAACTACTGGTTTGTGAGTGAGCGAGTGTGTGTGTGTGGGGGAGTGCGTGTGTGTGTGTGGTGGACGCTTACCAGAACGGAGGCGTCCTCTTACGGTGTGGCTACATGTCGGTCAATGTCTTCAAGTGAAATGCCACCCGGTTCATCCCACTATCGCTTAGGAACAGAGGACTGAATGCTGTCGTATCAATCTCAAATATAGTTAAGTTCAAAATTACTGTATTGCCCATTTCAGAATTTAGTGCCTTTTTTGGACAGTAGACTGTTCTGTAATTAAGATGTAGTATATAAACATTTTTTGTACAGTTTCTTTGTCCATTTTTTAACTTGTGTTTATTTTAGTATGATATCTATATTATATATATATATAATGTACAAGAGAATAAAGCTATATCAATGACGTTACCCATCTTGTCTTTCATCCAGTCCGAAGCGAAGAGAAACAATCAATATCTTGTCTTTATTTTCAAATAAATAAGCATCCAAAGCAGTCAAATTGATCTGCCTAAATGCAAATGTATATATATATATAAAAAAAACTTTATGAATCAGAAATTACTCTTAATTTCCCCTCTCCAAGTATTTTCACACACAAAAAAAAATCCCTAAAACAACCCAACACACATGCTTGGCAGGAAGACAACCCATTTAGAGCATTATTATTACTACAGTAATCAGAGTGCAAGTTTGTGTAAAAGTAGAAACATACATTCAAGAACCAGATCGATCTCATTGATCAACACTTCTCAGAGATCCAGCAGGACACATTTTGATATGACCAAGGCACTCATGTTGAGCAGTAGTTAAGGCACAGTAGTCCACTCATGTGCTCCAAATACACAGATATCATCCACAAACAGCGTAGTAATGTTAAAAGACAAGAAAAGGGAAAATGTAAAAAACAAATTGCATTCAAGTTGGAATTAGTGTCATCTAGTGAGATTCCACAGTATTAAAAATTCTGAGAAGTTTTCCTCATCTTCAGTACTTGTTAACGCAGGAAACCTTTTTTAATATGAAGCTTTTAAACAGCTGAGCCATGACTCATGTAGGCTTTCAAAGGCTGCTGGACTTCTGCACAACACTGCAGAATGTGCTTCTGAGGTTTTCAATGTCTGTAAAATAATTACTTTTCTGCAAATCTCTACTTAAAGCATTCAATATTTATGTGTCAGTGAAGTGATGCCAGCCGTTCACACAGCAGCTCCCACAGCGAAGGGCCAGATACTGAATCCTAGATTAAACTTCCACACGTACGCCACATTTCAAGTGTTCCACGATTTACGGTTCTCCCCTCTGCTGCGGCCGGCCGATCCTGTCTCACCTTTCGCCAGGGCAGTAAGAGCTGCCAAGTTTGGACTGGACCCGGACAGGTTGGCACTACGACGCTTTTGCTGCTGGCGCCGGCGTTTGGCACCCCCGCGGGTAATCCTGTCTGGCCTCACAAGCACTCCGTAGCCCGGGTTACAGTGGAAGTAGTGCTTCCCGCCCACAGAGCCGTCGTTCTTTCCTGCAGACGGACCAACAGAGATCCGTAAGGAGTGATGAGAAAAATCCGAACAGTAACAAGAGTCGCGTTTCTCACCTGCCGGGACCTCCAGCTCAACTCCGACCCAGGTCCCCTCGGCAAAATCCGTGGGCCCAACGTACCGCACCGTCCCACTTTTATTGGTCCCCACAGACACAAACTCCCCTTCCTTCAACCAGTCGGGAATAACGTCCGAAGCGACTTTGTCTTCCTCCTCTAAGTCTGAGATGCTTTCCAGGCTCTCTGCCGGCACCGAGAGGTTGAGTCCAGCCCCAAGGCTGCCTCCCTGCCCCATCTGTGGCGGTTTACTGCCTTCTTCGCCCACAATCTGCTGGAAAGACTTGAGGTCTGAAGACTTGACTTTCTGAATCTTGAAGGGGTTGACTGCCGACGAACTGGACTTGGAGGGTAGGGCGGCACCGGTAACAGCTTTGGTGGAAGACTCGGAAAGTGGTTTCGGACTGCCCTTAACAGTGGCTGAGGGTTGGATGAGGGTGTTGTTTGTACCGGAGGGTTCAGGCGGTAATCCTTGTTGGGGTGAATCTTTAGAATTAGAGTCTCCCGTTGGTAGAGCAGCAGGAGTCTGGGTTACATCTGGAGCTGGATCTTGAACACAGTCAGAAGCTGCCTGGTCTTGTTCCTGATGCTGTGTAGCTATAGATTCTACCAGATTTTCATCTGCTTGGGTTTTACTCATGATTAACGGATCGCGGTTATCCTCATTTGTAGCAACAATGTCTGGATGTTTTGTTGGAGAACCTTCAGAAGGATCCGTTAGCTGCGATTCTTCCTGTTTGTTGTGTCGTTCTCCCAGTGAATCAGTGTGATTCTCTAAACCGTTTGACTGCTCTAGTTCAGTAGTATCAGTAATTGGAATTTGGTTTTGTTCAGTCTGGTTTTTTGATTGCGCTTCTGTACTTGCAGCAGCTTCTTCCAGACTCTTTGAATCAATGGACAGAGATGGATTTGCCTCTGGTTCACAGAGATCCGACTCTGTCTGAGTTTGGTCAGCACTCGAGGCAGCCGTCTCTTTGGTTAAACCCAGCTTGTCAGGCGAGAACTCCTCCCTCGCTTCGTCATCTTCCTCCACCTCGTCATCTTCCTCCACTTCGTCTGATAACAAACTGGGCAGGTCCCAGCTCAGCGTGTAGACGTCTGAAAGCCTCGAGGCGGACATGTTGGACAACATGTACCCGCTGGACGTGTTGCTAGCTGAACCGGAGCTGAAGTCGTCGCTCTTTGGGATGATTGGAGGTGGGAGGGGGACTGATCTAGTGACCTCCGTTTGGACATCAGCGGGAGGCGTTTCCTCAGCGGGAACCTGAATGAAAACACAGTCTGATCGTTTCAGGCACAGGAAATGTGCATTTGGAAATCAGGCATCTTTCAAATTTTGTTACACTTAAAACTCAAAACTGTCACTGGTCATAAATAAACGGTGTATGAAGCCATTGGTCAAGACTTGGACCTTTCCTTCATGGCGCCCAGGTTAACACTCCCCCCTTCCTTTGGTCTCGACCTTGATGTTTTCTCCAAGGAATCAACAAAATTACTCAAAGAACCAATCAACGACTCAAAGAAGTCACAAAACGACAACCTCTAAAGCTCTGCAGGACTCACTTTCCTCTGTTAAGGTCAGAATCCATGACTCAAAAACGAGAGAAGGAAAAACCACAGCTGTCCAAAAACGATAGTCTCACCTTCACCAAAAAGACCTCTTGATAATTCCCAAAGCTTTTAGAAAAATATCCTGTAACACTTTATTTGAAGGGGTGTGTATAACACCTGTCATGAAGATGACAGCGTCTTCATGAACGTTTACGACTGTTGTCCTGAAGTGCCATTTGTTAAATGGCACTTTAATTTCAGGAAAAGACCATCCTAACGAGCCTGAGTAATTAACAGCAGCGAAGCTAGCTGTAACATAGCAAAGCGCAAGTGGGAGGGTGTGAGCTGCACGTACCCATGCATGATTGACAGCACTAAAACCCTCCTTAAGGCTCTGACTGGGTGTTTTTGACTGAGCAGTGTGCTGGATGGCACAAAGAGGAGGCAGAGGAGCTCGATTTTTATCACGTATTATTTGTCGCACAGCGTACCATCAAGAGACACTGGCAGTTTTAACAAATGTAAGCAAAAAAAACAACAAAATATACAAATAAAAGTTGCATACTGCGGCTTTACGCCTGAAAAGCCTCACACATGACCAAATTAAAATAATCCTTCAGAGAATAGAGGCCCAAAATACCAGTGTTGTACAAAGCTCACTGCCAATAATCACCAACGCTTGATGACACCCCCCAACAACTGAAATCATAATTTGAAAACCGCTTGTTATTTTTATTCAGCTTATCTGAACCGTTTAGTAGCAACCACAAGAAAAAACTAAATCCAAAAGGGGGGCAAATGCTTTTTGTACAGCAGCATAAATGTTCTAACACACGAACGTGGGAAAGTCCTGTTAAATTCAATTTTACTGATTAGACAGAAACGGTCAAATAGATCGGCTTTCCATAAACCATCTATCATATGCAGTGTGGGAATCCAGGAAGTGCTTCCCGGCTGACTCACCGGCTGCTGATGTTTGCACATGTCCTCTTCGACGCTGGCCGACTGAACCACGATGCGTGGAAGACTCTGCGGCCGAAACAACGTCAACATGTTCATGTCTGTCCACATAAAATCTCCTGCATTTTTTTTTTTTTTGGTAGCCATCAAATAAAAGTGATTATCTGCCAAGAGACGAGCGAACACACCATCATATTCTCCAATCTAATAACCCTCCTACGTTAACAGGAAAAAAAAAAAAGGAGTTGAATATTTCATTTGTTCCAGTGATCAGCAGGTGGGATGTTGATATAAGATATTCAAAGTGCAATTAGGATATTTGCTCCGTAAATCACTGATAATCACGATAAACTGGAGAATCAGTCGAGATAATTGCGTCCTAATGATAATAGTGTTTGTGTTCATTTGTCTCATTTTAGCATTCATGCTACATGCAACTCTTATTTGTGCACTGATTAAATCTTCGCTGATTTGCTCTCCAACTGTTTCCCCCCCTAGAATAAAACCATAATTATTATTTTTTTTTTTTTAATATCTGTTTGTAATTGCAGGCTAATAAATCAGTAGAGAGGCCCAACTGGGAGTTCAGCAGACAGGTAAAGAATCAGGCGGATTGCTCCGCCCTCGTTGCCGCGCCGCATGCTCCATCCGCGGTTTGATTCAGATTAAAAGTAGTTTTTTTTTTTTGTTGTTGTTGTGAGTGGAGCCGATGGCCGGTGTTTACGTCAGACAGCAGGTCAAAAATGTCGATCCTGCCCATCGGCGACTCGGGACGAGAAACCTGCAACGCAACGCAGAGGGTCAGGCTCACCGGGACGGTGTGATGTCCTGGAACAGCGCCGCTCCTGGTGGCAGCATGCTGGAGCAGCTCTGTTATGTTAGTTCTGATTTGTTATTATTTTTGTAGACTGTTGTTCTATGTCATTATTGTTTTTGGAACAGTCATTCCCTCCGATTTTGGATGCTGCGCATCTGGAAGGACTTTGACTCTTACTCGTTTCCTTCAGTGAGCAGGTGAACCGCAGCAGCTGAAAATCTAACGTCTGTTAGAACCTTGGGCCCCAGTCAAACAGACTCTATCGGACTAAAGAGACTTATGACAAGACGGCATTAAGGACAAACTGGAATTCTGCAGGAAGGACAAGCAAAAGACAGCTGTAATGTCTCGTCCTGATTGGTTGGAATATTTGGTCAATCAAGGCAGAGTCAGCATGTCCTCCGAGACATGCTGATCTCAACCTGTCGAGTCCAGTCGTAACTTGGTGATGACCTGTGTATTGTCCAGCATAGATCAGGAAGCTGAAATGTTGACCCAATTAGACGCCGTCGTTCTGTGACTGAGTTATTGGTGTGTTGACCTTCGTCAGCGTCTGTGACAGAACAGCCTCTAATTAGAGCAGTGGCCTGAAACAACGAGCCACCGAGGTCTGACGGGTTTTCACCTCGACCCAACGCCGCCGCCGCCGCCGCCTGGCGTTTCTATCAATAGCTTCTCATCGTGGCTCAAGGTGTTAATCAGTCCAGTCAGCTGCGGAGGTGTCTGGCTGCCATGAGAGAGCTGGAGACCTCCGGGTTGCAACGACACATGAGTGGGATGGTTTATAGGACGATGTGGTGATAATCAACTCTACACACTGGGCTTTTGTCTTAGAGGTGTGTGTGTGTGTGTGTGTTTCCATGCAGGATTCCAAATACAACAACACAACACTCAGTTCATTTCTAGTTTCTGTGTTGATTACATCCAGGCCGACCTGAGCTAACCGGAGCTAGCAAATGACAATACAACGGGACTCTTATTTTGCTATATAGAAGGTCGGACATGATTATTTGGGTTAAATGTGATTAATTGATTATTTAAATGGTGGTCAACTAATTTATTAATTGATTTTCTGAAAGAACTAAATATTCAGAGCAGTAATTAGGCCAAAACTAAGCAAACAATAGATATGTTTTGTATTTCAGATGAAAAACCTCGTTTGTCTGTAAATCTGTTCAACTCAGAACTCCCCAGGTGGTATAGTTTCAGCATCACCTGGGCCAAATTCTGTAAAAATAAAAAATCTTGTTAAGTACCTTTTGTTATCTGATTATTAGTTCATTTAAAAAAAACAAACTGCTCATCCCTACACTTTATTAAAGTCAAAGAGAAAGGCCTGAGATTTTCGCATTTTGACGTTAAAAGTATATTTTTAGCTGCAGACGCATCCTTTGCTACAAATGATCAAGTGTTTACAAAAACAATGCTGCCTTATTGCAATTTAGGCCATAAAGTGCTTTAAAAAAAAGGGAATAAAATTATTTATTTGCATTTTTTTATGTGTTTCTAATATTGTACAAAACGGCTTAAGAGGTTAAATGAGAAATCTGCAGAAAGGGGCAATTTTTTTGTCCAATAGTCAGAATAACCGATTAATCGTCAGAATAACCGATTAATCGTCAGAATAACCAATTAATCGTCAGAATAACCAATTAATCGTCAGAATAACCGATTAATCGTCAGAATCGTCTGTTACAGTCCTAATACAGGCAGGGAGTCTGACACAGATCCACCTCAGGCTCCAGAGACTTTGAGGCATCAATACAATTTTTGTTGAAACAATTATGCTCTCATCTACATAAGTGCTGTTTCCATAGCAACCGAACAAATGAAACTGGCTGCTGATTAGACGGAGAGATATGTAGGGTCTGGGCCGTAATCTGAGAGCCGTTTCAGAACCGGGAGAGTACCTGCAGCGGGCCGGCCGCCGGCTCCCGCTCCTCCCTCCCCGCAGGCAGCAGGGACTTCAGCAGCTTGGGGACGGCCTTCACTGGAGAGAGATAAGACGCAGCGAAGCCTGAATGCGCTGAAGGTGAGGATGGAGAGGTCGCAGGAGCAGACGTGGAGAGAAGAAAAAGAAGAAGAAGGGCAGTGGGAGGGGACAGAGGAGTGAGAGTGAAAGAGATAAGCTTTCTGATGCAGAGCCAAGCTGAGATCCTGAGCTACCGGAAAAAAAAACGAAGTCACCACCGACACACAGAGGCAGCGAAGCAGGAGGAAACGCCTCAGAGCTGCAGACGGAACGGTTTGAGATGAAGAGGCGCTTAGCAGACGTACCCGTCTCCGCGTTCAGGTTCTGGGACACGGCGCCGGCCAGAGAGCGTCTGGACGGAGGGGGCTCCACTGAGAGGTCCTGGTGGCTCTCCCAGCCCTGCAGGGGGTGAAAAAAAACAAAGGTCACACAAAGGTCATGAGAAGGAAGGTTCAGCTACCCAGAACTTAGAACTGTCTCTGACAGCCAGCAGACGTATTAAAAGATTACCACTGACCTGGAAATTAAAGAACAGTTCCATGGTTTCTATTTTATTTTTATGAAAGTATGATGTACGTCTGTAGACAGCCTCTCACACTCCGAAACCCAGAAATAAAATGGAGTGCTACCACTTTCAGACAACATTCGCTGCTTTTCTTTACCAGTGACAGGAACTCAGCCAAACACAGAGTATCGTATTGTATCAGATTCCTAAAATAATGACCTTTTGTAAAGGACAAGTTTTTTTTTATTTGTTTTTTTTTTGGGGGGGGTGGGGGGGTGGGAGGGGGTTGGTTAAAAAAAAAAAAAAACCCAAAGAGGTGGTGTTTTTTTTTTTTTTAAATCACTTTTAGTTAAAAAAAATAATAATAATAACTTTGAATATTATTTTAGGAAGGTGATAATTTTCATTTAACTGTCACATGAAATATGAAAACAAAGTTTGAAATTAAACAAAAAAAGATAAAAAGCTGAGGTCATATGATTAGTTTTGTCAGCATTTAATGATCCACTGTATGTTCTTTTTTTAATTTTAACTTCACATTTGAACTCAACTCAGGTAAAATAAAGACATGCACAAGGTAAAACTTTTGATTCTGTTTGGTTGTTTGTAGATTTTTCCATCCAGTTTCTGTGACTGCAGCATTTTTCTGCTGCGTCTTTGTGTTTGTGACTTTAAGAGTTGGCATCACTCCTGAGCTCGCTGCGCATCTGAACCCGTCTGCCAGTCATTTTCTGTACATCCCCATGTTTTCTGATTGGGATCATATGACGTTTTTGTGTTTTTTTTTCCCCCCAGACTTTTAACTTAATGAAGGAAATAACTGACGGTGTTAGTGGAAATGAGAATCTCACCTTGAAGTAAGTGAGTCCCTGAGTGGAGGAGGAGAGGTCCAGACTGCTGGCTGACAGCTGGTCAGACGGTTAGAGTGATGGACATTAGGAGTTAGTGACAAGTAGGTTACAGAGAAACAGCAGAGATACAGGAAGTAAAAGAGCTTAAAGGTCAGTTTATGTTTAATGTTGGTGAGCAGATCTGGACCGAGACAACAGAGCTGAGCTGAGGAGGGTTAGGGCCACTGAAAACAAACAAAAAAAACCATTCATGACATTTTTCTTAGAATTAGAATTCTGGCTTTTTCAGTCAGAAAAGTCAGAATTCTAAGAAAAAAAAAGAATTGAGATCAAAGTCAGAATTCATTTTTCTTTTTTTCTCCCAGTGGCACTAATCTTCTTTCATAGAGCTCCTAGTGTCTGTCAGGAGTTTTTTTTTGTTTGTTTTTTTTTTCTGAAAAGCAGAACAGAACCAAAGCCAGACTGTTGGTGAAACATTCCATTTCTCTGCTAACACAGTTTCTGTCAGTGTAAACGCAGGCAGAGTGAATCAGGTCCGTCTTACCCGGTTTACGTTTGGAGAGCTCAGGCAGCGTCTGGCGGCTTTCCCTCTGACCGCCAGCTGTTCCTTCACAGCAACCTCCTGCTCACAGTCACACACATACACACACAGGGAGGAAGTTCTGGTTCATTCCAGAACACAGACTAAGCATCAGCGCTCACATGCGGTTCTGCCGGACCTGTCTGAGGCGATCCAGAGTCAGGATGTTCTCCACGGCCAGGATGCTGCGTAGGTACTTCTCTATGGCCGCCTCGCTGTCGGCGGACGCCTCGTCCTCGCCGCTGGTGGCCAGCCGGGCCAGCATCTCCCTGTCCTCCGGACCGTGGATGTCCTGACAGAACCGGGACCGGACCTTCATCAGCTTTCAGTCACTACTGTCTAAACCGCCACGCTGCGAAAACACTAAATCTAACCAAGCATTTTTGCTCTAGTCTCCTGTGCAAATATCTTGGAACATTTGAAATGAGACAAAACTACAAGTAACTTTTCAGTCAGATATAGGAGCTTATTTTAAGTCAACAGCTCATTAATATTAATGAAAAATAACTGGTTCCACTGGCAGATTATTTCACTTATAACAAGACAGTTTTCCCATAAAATAATCCCACACATTCCTTCAGTTCGTTTGAACCAAGTGAGGCTAAAGCTAGGTCACGCGAGGAGTTTTTGGTAAAACATATTTACAGAAAAATGTAATTATGGTTTTTATCTTAACTGCAAAATGCACATATACATATCCTGTACAGATTACAGGCTTAATTACTGCTATGATTGCTGATTTCTTTCAGCTGATGGCCTTTTATTGAGTCTCCATGCTCCAGTTCAATCGATTGCAAAATTAGTTGATGATTATTTTATTAATTGATTAATCACAATTAATCGTTTCAGCCGTAGTTGTGAGGAGAGTTGAGTTCTGTGAATTATCAGCAGAAAGCTGAACTATTACACTTTCATTTTATTCAGTCTACAGTAAAGTTAGCGTGTTTCAGCTAGTTTCCACCGGATCTTTGCAATTTTTGTTACTCACTCCTGGGATGTTGGAAACTATTTCGAAGGTGACTCCGCAGCCAGGAATGGTGCTGCGCTGAGACATTCTCTTTAGGAAGCTTTGAGCGAAGCCCTGCCATGAAAGACACGTCAGTCATCATTCATCTCTCAGCTGAAGCAGGACTACCCAGCATGTCGGCGGGTCGGCTCGTCCGCCGCCCACCCCCCACCTGCTTCCCCGTGACGTTGACGCATATGCGCTTCCTGAGGATCAGCTGCATGTGGGCCGGGTGGCTCAGCTGCACCACGGCGCGCAGCGTCAGGTAGACCCTCTGCTCCGGGGACGCCGCTCGGCTGAGCTGGGGACACTCGTGGACGGTGGAGTCCCAGGACGCCTCCACCTTCACCTGGACCAGTCAGGAGGACAAGTTGGTAGGAAACGGGAGGGAAGATGTCAAATTTAAAAAAAAATAAATAAAAAAATAAAAAGAGGAGGGGGTGTCTTTACCGCCGGTTCGAAGTTTTTAACAATTTGAAGTTCAAAGAAGTCGTCCTCGTCTTCCCTGCTCAGCAGCGCGTCCAGACCCCCGGCCAGGGGGGCTGACAGACTGGACTGGAAGTCATCAGCTGGAAGGAGGAACAACAGGAAATGAGTGGGTTTATTGTCCCTACAGGTAACAGATTGATCTGAAATATTTTACAGGACAACGTTACCGCTGAGGTCCAGGAACAGAACGGGAATGTGGGTTTCCATCCCGGGGACAGGAACCCTGAGGAACACATCCAGATTAAACCTGGAGTCAGGGGCACGGAGGTGTAAACACCCGTGAACTCTGAGTCACATTTAGGGCTGAAACGATTAATCATGATTAGTCGCAAGGAATCAATTGTTGTAATGATCGTCAACTGATTTAGTAATCCATTAATCGGTAACTAGAGTATGCAGACAAAAAAAAAAAGGCCATTTGCTAAAAGAAAAACATATTCAGAGCAGCCAAAACTGTTCAAAAATATGCATATAAGCATTTAAGGTCAAAAAAAGAAAACCTTTGTCTGGAAATATGTTCTAACCAGAACTCATCAGGTATATTTTCACTGAAAAAGAGAATTGAATTATTTGTTTACTTCCATCTTTGAAATAAGCAATTGAATTAAAAATCTGTAGAAAGTGACATTTACTGTCCAATTAATCGCTACTTTACTTGATCAACTGTCAAAAAACCTAAAATGAAAAATTTCCAGAATATGGCAGCTTTTTAAAAATCCAATCAATCGGTTAATTTTCAGAATGATCAACAACTAAAGTAATTGATCGTTGCATCCCCATTCATATTTTGTCGAATGAAAAACAGAAATTATTTCGTTTTGTTGGGGGATTTTCTTCTGTTGCTAAAATAAAGTCATGTGAGCGACAGAGCAGCTACCTCTCTACCGGCGCTCCTGGGATGCCGCTGCCGGCCGATGGGACCAGCACGGCGTTGCGTTCCTCTGTGAGGGTCAGGCGGCACTCCAGCAGCTGGGACTCCCTCTCCACGTCGTCCTCCGACTTGTCTGCAGGGACAGACGGAGACACTTAAAGACAAGCAGAGGACGCCGCTTCCTGATCTCACAACCTGAGAAACTGTTGAATGAGACACCTTCCAGGCCTGAAGGGGGCAGTGTTTCATACAAATATTCTATGAAAGAAATAGGAAAACGTGATTCAGTAAAACTGACTCTTTGGTAAAAATGGCCTTTTTATTTTGGTATTGTTTAATAAAATCTCTAACTAAAGTAATATTACTTATATTGTATTAAATGTGAAAAAATGATTTTACAAATGGAAATCTGGAAAGTGTCGAGAACGTTTAATATTTAGTCAATATATTCGAATTACAGCAGCTTCCTGCCACTGTTGAAGGAAAAGCAGATCCCATAGCATGATGCTGCCACCACCATGTTTAGCAGCAGGAAGGGTAACAGACCTCTGAAAAGCTGGACATACATTTGGAAGCCAATTAATTGCACTGGATTTTATTCTAGTTCGGCAACATCTATCATAATGTTTTTATTAGATCCAGGACTTTAACACATACATTTTAATTAATAACAGATATATATATTTTTTTTTAATGCAATAAATTATTTATTTTTTAATATACAAAGGTTCCAGCCGGAACCAATATACTCACGGGTTTCTGGTACGGCCGTAAATCTGACGCACAAGTTACATCAGTTAACAACAATGGACAACAAAGTTGCTTCTTTGGGCCCACTGGGGGCTAATGTTAACTTCAAAATATTATCGGATGGGACGCTGGAAAAGACTATTGTTGTGTTCAGTGTGTGCTAAATGGAGTTAGCCTACCAGTGAAGCTATTCAAATACCATCTGAATGCTAAATACGTAGCAACAGCAAAGACGTTAAGAAAGCTAACGTCAGCATCCAAAGTTCCTGAAACGCTGGAAACCTGAATGGTGCAAAGTGCTATTATACCCAAACTGATGGTTGTACAACAGATTCAAAACAATAAATATTTTTGATGTTGAGTTCATGTCCATTTACTTCACAATTTTGAATCCAAAAGGATTTTTAAATTGAAAATTATGCTTGTTTTGTCAATATACAATTAAAAGTGCGGCTAATCAATTACAGACCCTGAAATGAGCTCATTTAAACATTTTAACTTAGGCCCACACTAGTTTTTTATCAAAGTGGAGTCGAGCAGGAGGAAAACTCTGATCGTCTCGTCAGTCTGCGGTTGCCTGTGGCCGATTCTACCTGGTTTAGTGACGATCTTCTGCAGCTGCTGGTCCAGGTACTCCTGCCTCTCGGTGAGTGTGATCAGCCACTGCTCCCTCATCCTCTCCAGGTCCACCTCCTACATACACGGACACACACATCAGCTGGAAGCAAACACGTTTTCCACCTGTTCTGTCAAATAAGCACTCACTTGATAGCTGTCCATGTCTTCGCCTCCGTCCTGAAGGTTTAATGGTGGTTAAAAAGAAATGTTAGTGACAAACCTGGGTGTAAATATTAATGTTAAGAGGTAAATAGTAGGAGTTTGGGGTGTGGTTCTAACCGGATGGGGGTTGTTCTTGGAGATCTGACGAACTTTGATGTCTCCGAGTGACACGGACACGATGGAGGCCGCGATGAGAGGCATGGTGCCCGAGTCTGGCACCGGCCGCACCTCCACTCGGACCCGGTGAGACTGACCCTGAAGGTGGAGAACAGTCACAGACTACAGTGAGAACTTCCTCCTTCTCTTTCTGCTCTTTGGTGTTCCTCCTCATCCATGAAGCTTCCTCTTCAACTTCTCTAGGGTTTGAGGTCGTGGTTCAGGGGTTATTTGAGCTTTCTAGATGCTAATCAGCTGATTTCAGTTGTGAAAATAATGACTTGTTGACATGATCATATATTGTAACAACTGGTTGATAACAAAAACAGTAGCAGCAGACATCCATCCAGCTTAGCAGCATCCAAAACCAGAGGGGATAATTGTCCAGATTTCTGACGCCTCAATCGAAACAACAATGAACAAAATTCCACTAAGTGTGTTTTCACATCCAATAGACCAAAATTTAACATTTGTTCTATTTTCAGCTGGTGTGGTTCTCTTTCACACTACACTGTGTCAAACAAACCAACCCTTTGAAAAATCTGTTCCCTTCTTCGCCTGTGGGGGCGCCGCACCAAGAATCACTGAAGGAAACAACATGAAAACCTATGAAGACGACACTGAGCACAACTTCCTTCTTCATGAAATGTAAGCAAAAACGGAATGGCGTCAGATTTTAGCGGATGGAGGATTTCTCTTTTGTCTTTGGTAAATAGTGCTAGACTCACAGGTTTGTTTTGGTTGTATTTACCCAGAATGCCGTTCGCTATAGTCCACTTCCTGCTTTTAGAGCATTTTCTGATCCGTTTGGCATTCACATAAGGATTCAAACCATACAGGAGTTCACTTCAACTGAACAGAGACCGAGGTTTATAGGCTGTCCAGACTTTATTTTTTGGTTGGCATCGGCATTCGACTGATTCACACCTCCCCAAACGAACCGGATTTTCTAGGCAAATGGACTGGAGACGGATTAAAGCATACTAAAATGGGCTGGTGTGAACCAATCAGAGCTAATGTAACAAAGCTATGGCGACTTGCCACCACCATGAACAATTGCGCTCACAAAAAGACACACATTCTTGCACCGATTGGTGGATGAGTTTGGATTCAGACAAACTGATACGTAGAAGGGGAAAGTCAACAAAACCGTTACTCTAAACTCCACAGTTACTGCAAAGAGAACAAACTGCCTAATCTAACAGTGAACTGCTACACTAAAGACGTTCAGATCTGCATCACCTGTTTGAGCTGGAAGACTCCGCCGGTGCGTACGTCCTTGGCAGGAAGAACCTCTACGGCGGTGAAGTCTCCCGCCTCGTTCAGCTCCATCAGCTGCACCCACAGCTCCAGCCGCCGGGTCACCTCGCTCCACCTACGTTACAGTGGGTCATCAGGGCACTGCTTGACATTGTTCTGATTCTGACAGATGTGAGGAGATTTTAGGGGAAACACTCTACTGGATCTTGAGGTTTGGTACATAGCTCAAACCAGTATATTCTCAGTTTCTGCCCTTTTAGGGTGGGGTGTGTAGGCAGTTTGCATGTTTGGACCTCTCTCTGAGGGATCTGGTCTTGGCTTGAATCACTCCTAGGTCCCACAACGCCAGGTTCCTGCGGTGGTTGGCCTGCTTGTGGCCATAAACCTCAATGGCCACTGCGCCGTCAGCCAGGAACTCCAGCAAGTCCTCAGATGCTGGAACGGATAACTCCTGAACACATAACAAAACAGTCGCTGTGTTTTTTCCTCTTAGCTACTGCTCTCCCCGTCTTATTTATTTCTCAGTTTTCTGCATCATTTATTACCTTGGTGCTGTCAAAGACCACGGTGCACTGCGGGTCTTTGGAAGCGGACGACGAGCTGGATGACCCCACCTCTGGAGCGGTGAACACCGGCTCCTCCAGCCCCCAGAAGTGGTAGTGGCAGAAGACGAAGTTGGACAGGTGGCGAGGGAGACCGGTAGCCTGGAGGATTTTCACCTGAGAGAGACACGGCTCATTACGTAGAGGAAGGGACAGCACATCAGTCTGACAGAGCTTCAGGTAGGGATGTATGAAATAACGAGTGATGGGACGCCATTAAAACCTTAAATTGAGTGAAATGCAGCTTCTGTAATCAATTAATCGTATTTTAACAACAACTTTTCAATTAAAATCCCATTTTTTGTTGTTAAATTACTAAATAGGTTTGGAGTTCAAAAACTAAAATATTTTGTTGCCCCCAAAGCAGCATTATGACATTGGGGACGTCTGTGCTGCTGCCACATGTTTAGCATTGAGATGCTATTTTAGGCTTGATTAGCTTCTCTGCTAGGCTAACGCTTTCTAGCACAGCTTGAACATAATAGCCTTTTCCAGCATTCAATCAGATCAGTCTTTGAAGTTAATATTAACCCTCAGTGTGCCAAAAGAAGCGACTTTGACATCCATTTCTTGTGTACCAGATTTATGGGTGTACTGGAAACAAGCAAATATGAATGTTCCAGCCTTCATATTCACTTGAAGCCAATCTTTGTATGAAAAACAAAACAAAAAGAAAAGGGATTGTGTTACAATTCTTAATAGGTTAAAATCTATGGATAGGGGAGTAAGAAAATGGATGAATGAATTTAACATTAATATGTGTTACAGTCTTAACAATAGTGGCTTATACTAATCTGTTAGTGTAGAAATGAATAAACAGGAAGCCAGTAAAGGGTGTAAATTTGCCTTTATCTCACCACAAAGTCCAGTTTGCGCTCCTGAAGCTCCCCGTTCTGCTGAGTGTCAGGACGTCCCGCGCTGCTGTCCTCAGAGCTCTCTGTTCCTCGCCTCACTTCCACATGCAGACGCCCAGCCACCTGACAAATACAGATGCACACATAGCAGCTGACTATAGCTCATCTTACATCTCCATCAGAACATTTACATATGAAGTTTTTCGATAAATACCTATTTTTTAACATGAAAATTCAACACAACCATCTGTACTGATAGGTAGAATCCTGTAGATATTATAAGAGGGTTGTTTTGAAGTTTACCAGAAGAAGAAAAAAAAAAACTGAAAAAAATCCAGTTGGTTGATGCTAAAGTTGTTTCCAAGTAGCTTAGTCTTGGTTCTTTATTCTCCTTGCACAGGTGGACTACCATGTTTTTACCACTAGGAGGCAGTCTCAGGAATGAGTGACAAAAACGGAGCTTTTCCATCTTTTTTGTTAATTTCTATGGTTGCTCTGTTCGGAGAGCATAGTATAGACCTGTTCTGTTTTGGTGTTTACCCCAGAGGTATGATATCATGTATACATTATCTGCTTTTAGCATTTGATAGAACGTAAAACTATCTGCATTTACTGACTATAACCACACAGAGGGAAACTTGAACTGCAAAATTTTGTGGAAAACAGCAGAATGTCTTCATTTACAAACATTCCTCATTGTGATAAATCCAGAGCAGTCAACCGTTCGATACCAATTTTGAAAAAGTTAAAAGGAACAAAAACCAAACCGATACCGTGAAGTATTTGAGTATGTAGAGCCTCATTTTGAAAGACCATAAACCTTGAATACCTCTCCTTTCTGGTTGATGATGGGCACTGCGTACTGCAGCTTGACATCATGGAACAAGCATGCCAGAAAAACGTTGGCCACCCCGATCAGACTGTGGTTCTCCTGCTCGTCAAAGAACGGGTCGGTGCGCTTAAAGTAGTGCATCATCTGAACCAGAGAGAGACGAGGTTAGGACATGATGAGGACACGCGCTAATGTTTTCGTTCCTCCGTCCTGTACTCACAGGACTGTCCTCGTCCAGTCCCTTCCACTCCTGGTAGAGGTCCCTCATGTCCACCAGCCGGTTCTCCAGCTTCTCCAGAGCCCAGATCTGCTTCCCTTTGGCCTTCCTGCGGACCTGGATGGCCGGCTCGCTCAGCACCGCGTCCCGCTGCACAGGGACAGAAACCTTTTTTATGTTGGAAAAAATATCTGAAAAATAATTGCGATTCTTCTGGGGCGGCCATTTGCGATTATTTTAGTTATCGATTGATCTATCGATTATTCTGTTAATCAGAGAAGAAAATTGCCACATTCTGACAATTTTTCATCTAAGCCTTTCTTACACCATACTAGAAGTACATTAAAAGATGCAAATAAACAAAGAATTCAATTGCATTTTAAAATAAGAAACATTTACTCGCCTCCAGGCAGTAAAAACATTCCTTTAGTGACCGCTTGGTCATCACAAGGATTCATCTTCAGCTAAAGAAATATCATCCTAACAATATGAAACTCTCAGGTCTTTCTGCTCAATTCAGTGTCGGGCCGATTTGTTGATTATTTTTTCCATTTAGTTAATAATTGGACAGCAGAGCTAGCAAAGCTTTTTTTAAACAGAATTTGGACCAGGCCACTTCAGTAACTCTGTAAAACGGATTTACAGACAAAGGGTTTTTTTTACATCTTAAATGTAAAATGTGTAAATTTTTAGTCCAGTTTTGGTTTAATTACTGGTCTGAGTAAGTTTTTCTTTCAGCAAGTGGCCTTTTTTGAGTCTGTATACTCCCATTAATGAGCATCAACTACTAAACCAGTTAACAATTATTCAATAATTGATTCATTGCAATTAATCTGATTGATCATGTAAACCTTAGTTTTTCCTGTTTGGATGTTATTCTGCATCTTTGTTCAAATGGAGGATTAATCTGGACTCCACCAGCAGACGGAGCTACTAAAATCCTCAGCAAAGCATGTCCACCATCCTGAGTTCAGTTTCCATGGTAACAAGTGGCAGCCCTAGCAAACAGTTGGTCGTTTCCGCTAGTCGTTTTCCATTTAATGTAACCAGAAATGATGACCAGGAGATTCTTTTTTTCCCAATAATCTAACCCAGATAACAAAAAGCTGCTGGTTGTCGCTCTCAGAAACAAACAGGTTACCTTCCTGTTAGCGTCCAGGTTGGCGGCAGGGATCTGCAGAGTCACCAGGTACTCCGTCCTCTTGTTGAGCTCCTCAGCGATGAAGCTGGCCTCATGAGCCAACAGCTTGGCCCGAACTATCTGCTCCCTGAGGCGCCGCAGGCTGCGGGTCATCATCGCTTCTCTGCACCACAAACACCAACGAGTTCAACGGATCGTCCGGGCAGTCCATCTGTCCGAGCTACGATTTGACTCGTGTGTCACCTGTCTTCACTCCATCGCCGCATTCGTTTGTGAGGTCCCGATGATGTCCCGGCGGCGGTGGCGCCGACCGGGAGGGACGACGCGTCCGAGAAGTGGGAGGATTTCTCCGGCGTGAGCCGCTGGCGGAGCTGTTGCAGCTCCTGCTCGTACATCAGCCTCTGGCGCTCCAGAGCGCAGCGCTTCTCCTCCTCATGCTGCCTCTCCAGGGTCTGCAGCACCGATTGCAAGGGGTCTGGAGAGGAGGAAGAGGAAGGGGAGGAGGAGTCACATTAGCCAGATCAGAAGAAAAATGAGAAAGACTGGCAGCAAAAGCAAAAAAGTTTCTGCATCAATTCAGATGCAGAAACTGAATTGACGCAGTTTCAATTCCTCAAGAAAACTAATCCTGGTGGTAGGGACCACCACAGTGTTCCCACTGTGGTTTTATGTTAAAAACATCTTTTAAAAGTTGATGGGAAACTTAAAAATATGACTAGATAATTTTATGTTAATGGAAGACATTATTGACAACACTTAAAAAAAATAAATACAAGTATAAATTTTTGCACTTCAGTTAAATTTTGAGTCATCACCCAGTGGATCCTAAAAAACGTGACGCAACGCTAGTCACAATTAAAAATTAAGAAGAAAATATGACTTAATGAACAATGGTGAGTTAATATCTTTGTATGTTTTACTAAATATTCTTAACACAAAAACCTGGTGGGCTGCACTAGCGCCCCTCCCTCCGGGTTTAGAAACTCTGCATTAAGTTTTCTTGTGTTTTCCTAAAGCCATCCGTTTTGTTTAGTAACATCTGCTGCTTGGTGCGGTGTTTTGATTTGCTGTTTGTGATTGGTTGTTATTTATCCAGGTGAATGCAGTAAAGCCTGGCGACCCACCAGGCTTTACTGCTCATTTGTGTAACAGTGACCCTACTCTCCGCTGGGCGATCATCCTAAAAGGCTCCAGGTCTAATATTTCACAGCGTTCTTCACACACACACAACACAGCTACAGGGAGCTTAAAACGGATATGGGTCGGTATCGTGCCGAATCTGGCGTCCATTCTGGAACTATTTGGACTCTAAATATTTACTCTCTCGCTGCCTGAGGATTTTCAGCGCCTCATTCCAGGACAGATATCATTTAAATGAGCCAGAAAGGACAGAGAAAAGACGTTTCCTGCTGAAGGCCTTTGTTGATTGGCGTGACTCACCGTTGGTGCCCATCCCCTTCATCATGACCTCCATCTGAGCAAACTCGTATCCGAAGCTCAGCTCGCTGGAGACGTCACTGAGCGAGTCCGTGTCCACCTCCAGGTGGTCGGCGCTCAGGCACTTCTTCATGGCGGCTCCTCCGCCGTCTTCCTCGTCCGCCGCTCGCCCTCTGTGCCTGGGCAGGTTGATCCTGCGTGCAGGTTGGTTGTGAGGCACAGTGCGAGTGAGAGAAAGAGGAAGTTTTAAAATGGGAAGAGTTAGTCTGTTCTAAAACAGGTTTGTTGCTCTTCAGCAGGAACCTATGACCGACACTTCGTCCACAAACAAGAGGGAGACGAAATCAACCCAAATAGCCTCCCAAAGTGACAAAATGACACAAAAAACAATATTTATGTCCAAAGTTCTTACTGTAGGTGACAGATTTTGCAGTGCGAGAACAAAGGTTGCCTGGAAATACTCCCATTAGCCACTGACCGTCCAAACATTGAGGATCAAATCGTACACATTGGAACTAATGATCCAGACAAACAGAACTCAAATATTCAGAGAAATGACTTTTGGCATCTTATTAGGATAATTGAAAACAAGAATGTTTCTCAGAGAGCTGGACATGGAGGTGAGATCTACAGCAGACAGCTCAAGATCAACAAATGGGTCATCAAAGAACGCTCTGCCAGATCAGTGACCCTCAACGTTTTCTGGGAGTGCCGTCATCTCTTCGGGCAGGATGGAGTCGCTCTTCATCAAGTTGGGAAACACTTTTTCACTGCTAATCTCTTCAACGCTGTTAAAGCAACGCCTCTAAAACAGGACAATGTAAAGAAAAAGATCCCCGTCCCAGCAGTGATTGTAGAAGGACAAGCACAGATCCAGCAGGCGCAGACTGGACCCATACAGACTGATGCAGACGTTTCAGATGGGAACCAAGAAGGTGAGGGTTCCATTCCCCATACTAGTGGGAGACAAGACTGCTTATTGTAGCCCTGGCCTCCCGGAACACCAACTGGACAGCTCAGTGTCCACACCCCTCTGTACTCCTTCTGCACCTCCTGGATCGGTGGCCTCGTCACCTGAACTGGTGTTTCTTAACCTTAGTGAGAAATTGGAGCGTTTCGCGTATAAAATGACTTCGCTTCTTAGTGCTCCTATAGACCTGAAACCAAACCTCAGACTCATTTTTTTTTTATGATGAGAGGCACTTTTAACTGCAAATGTGCGATACAAATAAACCTGACTGGACTTCTACTATTGAAACAGAACTGTTTTCCAAAAACACAACGAGAAAATCAGATGCCTGCTAAACCAGACCTGAAGTAGTGGTTGTTTCCCCATAGGATTCTGTCACCGTGATGCAGCGGCACTGGACTGGTGACTGCGGCGCCTTTCACACACGTTCTGCATGGAGAGAAGCAAACATTTACAGTTACGCATGTAGAAAAGTCAAATAGGACGACTGTCAGCTTTTTCAGCACTGATTGGTGATCAGCCGGACGTAAAGTGAACAATCTGGTCAAGCCTTCGCGAACATGGTTTTTGGAGTGGATGCTGATACTGAGAGATGGAGAGTGAAAAGGCAGCTATTTAGCTATATAAAGTCTGAGATATAAGGAACTAAATTCATATTAATTCATGATTGATGCATTCACGCTGCAAGAGAATGAGCAAAGTTGCTTTGTTTTGGTCAGTAGGCAGTAAAGGGGCTGTATTATGTATTTTCCAGGCACATGGTGTCATTTTAAAGCACGATTAATTAACTACATTAACTTTAGTTGTTATAAAAATGCTGTACATGTCAAAAATGACTTGAATATGATGCCTTGAAATTGGGCCTCTGTCTCTTTAAGAAACTCCGCCTTCAGGACGTCATCATAACGTGGCTCCTCTATTAACCCTTTACCAACGTTGCTCTGAGAAGTAGCTCCTCTAATGAGCTCAGCTGATGTGCAGTTCCACCAGGTGTTTGCTAATTGCTTCTGGCTAGTCTGAAGGAGCCAAGAGGAGGAGTCTAGGTTAATAACATTATAACACGAGGTACATCTCAAAAAAAAGCTAATTTTACATAATACTGCTCCTTTCAGCTTCCATGTCTCTGTTGTGGAACATGGTGGATTTGGAAATAAAAGCTGAGGATGTGAATTCTGTACCGGGCCCCGCGGTGAGGAGTCAGCACCACGCCGCTGCTCTCCGTTATGTCGATGACGCAATGCTCCGCCTGGATGGCCATCCCACACAGCTGGATATCCTGCGAGTCGGCCGAGCCGACGCGCGTGTGGTCCTGAGCAAATACAAAGAGAAAAAATAAAACAGTTCCAAGGGTTTGACACTCTAAGTCGCTATCTAAAAGCAGCTGAGTTGCGTATTTGTGTGCAGTACTTTGAGGTAGTAGACCAGCAGCTCGTTGAGGGCGGGGTCAGCATTGAGGTTGACCAGGAAACACTTGTCATCCATCACTCTGATGCCGGATGACTGAAGGGAGATACCCAGGCTTTCCAACTGCTTCTGACGCTCCTAAAGGAAACACACATTTTAAATGTCTGTCTGTTTGTATGGCACGTTTCAGCAACAAGGCAGCTCAAAATGCTTCACATCGTAAAACCGTCATACAGTCACCAATTATGAAACAACCAAGGAACATTACATTTTTTCAAATACTATCATAACATAAAATATGTTAATTCATGTTCCAGTTATTATGAATCAAAGGTAATTCTTAGCCCCGATTTAAAGGAACTCAGCGTTTCAGCAATTTAGCGGTTTTCTGAATATTTCTTCCAGATTAGATGAGCATAAAATCTGAATTCTGCTTCTCCACGTTTGGTTCTGATTCTGGTGAGGCAGAGTAGACCAGAACCAGAAGACCTGTGTGGTTGGAAGGCTGATACAATAAGAAACCTTCAATGTATTTTGGTGCCAATTTGCTAATGATCTGGTTAGTACTGGACAGGTCATTTGCTCACTGATGGTTAAAGGGGGAAAAAAAAAAAAAAAAAAAAAGGTTGTTTGTAGTGAGATTAAGAAAAATTTCCCAACAATTTCTACATTCTGAAGATTTTCAGATCAGTGAGCGTTGTACCTGAGCGATTGCTTCGGTCTTGCGGAGTTTCTCTTCCCAGCTGACCGTCATTTCTTGGATCAACTTCTCGGACTCTTCCAGTCGCTCCTTCAGCTCTGGAGCCTTCATGGACTGGAAGGAAACGGTCCACATATTAACACTGCAAAAACACAAATCCTACCAAGTATTTACAGTCTTATTTCTAGTGCAAATATCTTAGTGCACTTGAAATAAAACAATAAAATAATATTATACAATATAGACCCTTATTCGTGAATATTGATGAAAAGTTCTGCTTCCATTGGCAGATTTTTTCACTTTCACTTCCAAACATCTCGTTTTCTATATTCTCATTTTAAGAAGCGCATTTTCGCGTTTGCAGTTTTTACGATTTCTGCATTAAGACGCACCTCTGCCTCCGTCAGCTGCTCCCTCAGCTTGTCCACTTCCTCTCGGAGCTCGCGGATGATCCTGGCGTTGGGGTCTTCGTTCACCACGGCGTGGTTGACGATGCTCTTGGCCCTGTCGGCGTAGCGCAAGGTGGACAGCGTCTCGTCGTAGTTGTCCGCCGCCGGGCTGACGGTGGCCACCATGGCGGTCCGGCTGTTCCCTCCGAGGCTGTCCTGCAGACGCAGAGTCAAAATACATCTCAGCATTTACAGCGACGGTGTCCAGAGTCTGGTGTGCATTTGCGGCACACTAAGACAAAACTACAACTTTTAAATTAAAATCTACTTACAAAAATGTTTGACGCAACACAAAGTGATTATCTTTTCCAACCTTTCTGCTGTCCTTCTATTGTCATGGTGACGAGGAGCACATCTACTCTAAAAGGACACCTTCATGCACCCAAATCTGTTTTTAATTCATGTATTAAATCTTGACTAAATACAGCAAGTGTTTTCAAACGAACACTGACCTAGAACTTGTTTTTGTTGCTGAGAAAAAAAACAGGAATGAACACATTTTCTTCAACTGAGCCCAAATTAATAATTCATCTGGATGCCTTTCATCTAACAGGGAGAAAAAACAAAGCAAAAACCATTTGAAGTTTTGGATCAACAATCCCAAAAATACAAAAAAAAAAAAAAAGGATAATTTTTAAAAATAAAATCGTTCACGCTTCATTTATTGCTGAGCAGATGAAAAAACAAACATTTTTGGTGATCTTAATTTAAAAAAATATATATATTTTTTTTTTTACCAGAGTACTTTTTTTGGGCCCATGTGACGAAACTGTTGGACACCCCTTGTTTAGAGGCAGAATGACATGACAACTTGGAAAAAAGAAACATCATCTTGTTGTGTAAAAGGTTTAAATTACACATTATAGGCTTCATTTGTATTCTTTTTTAAATATCCCCTCAGGTATAATTGTTGGTTTCCATTGATTCGATATACTTCAGAAAGAACTGCATTGACAAGGAATACGAGACCTTTTAGGGGGAAAATCAAACCCTTAGCATTACAGACCCTCCACTGTACTACAAATGGCCACAACAACATTGTGTGTTTGTTGATTAAAAGCTGTCTCAGTTTGTGTCACACCATATTCATAGGTGTGACACAACACTTATGAATATGGGTGTTGTGTCACAACACCCATCCATGAACAAAAAGTCATGGATTTTTAAATTAAATGTTCCTAGAAACTAAGTAACTTGACAAAATCGAGCAGAAAAAAGGCAATGACCGTTTCCCTATGGTCATTAAGTTAAGGCTTTTTTAGCAAGGCTTCACTAAATACATGTCAGAGAAATGTTTAATATAATTTCATTTTCAGATGGAAGTTATGCTGCAATGAAAAAAAAAAAAATATATATATATATATATAGATAGTTTAAAGATTTTACGCAACTTTACGACGGATGCTAACAAACTTGGCCAGAGTTAGAGTTGAGTTTTTAAAGTTAAGCAATTTCAATACAATCTATGACCAAATTAAAGCCAATTCAAAATGCTAACATTTTGAATTGTTTCCTCCACTGTTTCCTCCACTGTAAGTGGAGGAAACAAACCTTTTCTCAATTCAGCAGAGCATTGAAACGCTCCAAAGCAGAGCAGAAAGTTAATTACTCAGAGACCTTCTTTGGATTAAAAATAGGCTTATTGTGCCTGTCCAGCATGGCGGGTGGGGGTGAGGGGAACACAAGCGGGCCTGTTGGGGTGCTGTGCGGGGATCTTTGTGTTCGTACCTTGAGCAGCCAGGTGAGCACAGAGTCTCTGTAGGGAACAAACTTGCTCTTGTTCTTTCCGGCTCCGTGATCAGCCAAGGCCGAGATAACTAAACCCAAAGTGCTGAGAGACCTGAGGGGAGGCCGTGTTCCAGGGGAGAGGAAAGTTAGCAAATCAACAGGATTTGCTCAACTGCACAAAGTTCATTATATACACAAATGATTATCCAACTAAATCTGCTTATTTAAATTATTCAGACTGCTGAGTGAGACTCCTTTCCGTCTGTTTGCGTACTTATTGATGTTGCTGCCTTCTTTCAGCCGTTCGCCGGCTGCTCCAGTTTTGGCTGCTCGCTCACTTCCAGCGAGGTCCACCAGGCTGAGCTTGCTCACCTTCTCTCCACTTGTCTGAACCAAACACACACACACGCACTTAGTATTAGTTCAGGTACCTTCCTTCTTAAAAAGCTACAACTCTAAACAGTAGAACAACTTCTGTATCAGCAAGTCAAATGTAAGACCTTTATACCACCTTGAATGAAATTTAAGCCTGAAAAAAGTATAAATATAGATAATTGGTTGGGGAAACTTACTGCACTACAATCAAGCACAGCAAAAACTGTGAAAAAACTAGCTAACTAGCTAGCAAGGGTAAATTAGCAAAAAATTTTTTGTTCCTAGCACTTGTATGGACAGAAGTCAGCCAGCGGCGAAAACAAACGGAGTCCAAACGACTGCTGACAAATTTGCACTAACCTATGATAGGCAAAAAATAGCTAGCTAGCTAACAAATGTTTATTCGCAACAATTTTTTTGCACCTAGCCTTCTCTGGGTTTTCAGTAGAAGTCAGCCAGTGGTGAAAATGAATGTTGTCCAGAGAACTACTCATAAATTTGCACTTAGCTATGATAGAAGCAGGAAGCTAGCTATTTAGCTAGCTCGCTAGCAAAGGAATATTAGCAGCTAGTTGCCAGAAGTCTGAACTGCCTTGAGTGACAAAACAAAGTTAAGATGTTTGCGTTTGACTCAAACATTTGCCTGACTGAAAAGGCCAGAAAGGAAAAAAAAAAAATCCACCTTAAAAATCCACCAGGAATAAAATCAAGATCTTTTATTAACTTGAGACATTTTAAGGCCTTAATTTTTGGCCAATGAATTTGAGACTTTAAGGATGTGTGAATACCCTGCTTTAATTTACAAAAACGGTGTTCAGGTTTTCATCCAGCAGAGTGTTTCTTACCCCAGACTGCAGGTCCATGAGTGTGTGTGTAAGGATGATGTTGAACACAGCGTGGGACCTGCTGCTCTCTTCGTTCATATTTGTGGCCGCCACGGTGCGAGATTTATTCCCCTCTGACATCAGAGACTCGATGTGCTGATGAAAATATATGTCACTAACGTGTTACAGTTTTTCCTTTATGGAGGAACACAGAGATGATTTTGGTGTGGCTGTGTTACCTTGTAGCTGGCCACGGCCAGGCGGGACAGTCCGTCAACATAGGGACCAAAAACATTGTGCTCCCTCACTCTCAGCGCTTGGCGACTCCTGCAGAAACAAGAAAAAAAACCAATCCTGACTCTTTCAGCGTTCCTGTAGGTTTGAATGACGAATGACAAGCCTAGAAAAATCTAAGCAACGTCATAACAGGTAAAGACCTCTCACCCTTTGGGGTCGAGCAGGTCTCGGACCTTCTCGTTATAAATCTCCATGTAGGAGACTTCCACGGTGAAGGTCTCTCCCTCTCGGGCCTCCTGCACCGTCCTGCTGAAGAGCGAGCTGCAGAGACGAGGGATCAGACCAGGCTGCTCCGCTGAGCCCATCATGGTGTACGACTTCCCAGAACCTGGAGACGGTTGAAAACCCCCGAAAAACATGACACAGGAACGGAAAAAAACCCCACAAGGATCCAATGATCTAAATACAATTTAAACCAGATATTTATAGTTACAGTACAAAGAAACAACTAATTATTGCCTCAGTCACTGACTTTCAAACATGTCACGTTTCAGGTCAGTTAGGGTTATCCAAACTCTTTCTGTTTGCAAAAAGCTAGAATAATATGAGGGAGATCTATTTTGATAAATTGTTTGCTTTTTTTCCACATTTTGACCTTTACCTCCCTCCAATATTTGGTGGAATTGCTTTCCACTAGCTTCTCACAACAGCAGTTTGCTGGAATTTCTTGAGGCTCCTTCCAAACAGAAATAGTGCAACTGGGCTGGGTTTATAGACCACTATGCTCTCTCTCACACACACACACACACATTTTTAAACTCTTCCTACAATTTCTTAGTTTTGGTGAATGCCACCCTGAAACATGGACTTCATAGTCTTTTGTTAATAGTATAGCAGCATAGCTACAAACATTTTGAAGACCAATTTGTGCCCAAACTTTAACTTCATGGCGATATTGCCTCAATAATTCCACATAATGTTCTTTTCTCGTATTTAGCACAGCGCACCAGTCTCTCCTGCAGCAAACAAAAGCTGCACAACATGACGCTGCCACTTCAAAGTTCGAATGTAAGCAAGTAACAATGATGATCATGTTACCCGTCTGTCCATAAGCAAAGATGCAGGCGTTGTAGCCCATGAAAGCGTTGTCCAGCAGGCTCTCCCCAAGGCACTGGAACACCACATCCTGACCTGCAGGAAAGAAATAAATAAAATAAAACAGGAGTCTCACTGCGACAAACTGAAATCAAATTTTAAATTTAGAGTCTACGGACAGCAGAAGCAGATATGGACAGTTGTTGGAAAGCAGATATGGACAGTTGTTGGAAAGCTCCCGAACAGACGCTAGAGAGGGTGAGTATAATGTTCAGAATCAATGCGTCTGACCGCACTGGTATGAAGGAATCGAGGCCTGCACGCCCGCTCTTTTACAATATTAATACTGCAGACGAGCAGAGTGCTACCGTCTTCCATCTGCTCCCCTAACGGTGCCTGTACTTCAGCTCCAGAAATAGACCCGTATATCAGGAAACATTGTGTCAAGAGACAGGCTGAAAGGATGACTCACCAGCCAGCGACACAGAAATCACATGGACAGAGGAAAACCAACCAACCAACCTGCAAACTTGTCCTGTTGGGATTCGTCCATGGACCAGAAGCAGTAGTCATAGGCAAAGGCCTGAGGGAAAACATAGGAGATGCTAGAAAAATCTGAAATGCATGGGCCACGATAAAATACTTAAAGCAAAGTTTGATTAAATAGTTACCTTAGGCTGGTTCCTGGGATCAGAGGGAAGATAGAAATGAAAGAGTGGTTAATAATTGGCACTTAGAGATCAATAAAACTAGATACATTTGTCATTTATGGTCTACTGAACTGAATGGAACAAAACATTAAACTGTTTACCTACGATGTAAAATGTACTAGTGTAAAAATTAACTTAGATACAAAACATTTTGACCAGCTGAATGGTTGCCATGGAGATTAAAGGATGTCTTAAACATGCGTGAAAGAATCAAGGCAACACTCCAGGTATGATTCTGATGAGGATAACATTATAACAAGATGTAAAGGTAAAAAAATAAATTTAAAAATTCTACACAATACGGCCCCTTTAATATCAGACAAATGTAAGTAAGTAATAAAGTTCAGTTTTGATGTGACTGGTAGATTTCAACTTTGTCTAAGACTTTCTTTTTAGTTTATTTATTATTTTTTTTAAAGAAGCAGCTTCAGAGTTGGGAAGTTTAAAAACTTCCTAAGAAAACGACGATCAAATCCGTTGCAACAAAAATGAACTCTGGTAGATGTAAAATGATCCGCCTGCCTACGTTCGTCAGCACATGAGAGGCAGGGACTGTAAATGACCCAGACATGAGCAGAAGCATGGCAGGTCTTCAGAGATATGGAGTCAAAGGTGTTTTAATCAGAGCAGAGCTCCAAAATCTGCCCAGGTTACTAATCCTCTTATGTTGCTGGTGACCCACTGGAGGAATGTTGAACACTATTCTGGGCCTCACATCCTGCTGGTGTCCCCGACGTGCTGCGGCTGCCTAGAGCCCACACCTAGCTGCATTCCAGCAAGTTTATGTCAAATTCAATTATCCAACATACCCTGAGCTCCTGTCATTATGTCACTCCTGTCACCAGTGCAGCTCTGGGCCTTAATTACATCACCATTAGCTGAGAAACAGGAAGGCCATAAATGAGCTGTGGTCAATGCTGCTGGTTACATCTTTTTTCTGTTTCTCCCCGTCGGATGGATGGTTCTTAAAGGTTCACGGGGTTCCATCTTTTCTAGACTCAGCATTTTAGAGGTCTTTGTGTTTTTTCAGTTCATTTTGAAAGTATAAATATAATGAATGGATAGATATACTGGTGAATTAATAATCAAATTGTATGGATAAAGGATATATGAAATGAAAAGATATTGACGGACAGAAGGACAGCTGAATAAGGGATGGGGATAAGGATAGATGGACAAATGGATGATGAATATATAGATGGATGGATGGATACATGTGTTCCTGTAGTTTTTGCTTACATATCCAGTTGTGAAAAAAAAAAAAAAAACACACACAAAAAATCGTATATTCCGTAGTTTGCCAACATTTACCCACCTCTGTAAAACAATCTCTGCTTTATGCGAGAGCGGCTGAGTTTGGAGTAATCTGTGCTCCATTATCAACAGAGCAAAACCAACCTATATAGTTAATATGGAAACACTGACCAACAACCACAAGTTTAAGTGCAGAAAAACAACACACTTTTGCAGCTATATGTGTGGAGCCTCGCTTTAGTAGAAGTGCAAATCAGGACTCAGTACATTACCTTCACTCCGGCAGAAATTGTGGGGCCTTAAAAAAAAAAAAAAAAAAAAAAAAAAGCTGCAAATTTTGTTCTGGCCACACAAACGGAGGAGCTGTACTGACACAAGGCCTCTATGTGAGCGCTGGCTGCTCCATGAAAGAGCAACATTAAGTCTCCCTTCTCCTGGGCTTGTGAGGACATTCCTGAGATAACTGGCAGGGCCCCTGATCACCGAGGAGTCACTTCAGGAGGAGGAGGAAGAGGAGGAGAGCAGGTCACCAAGTCCCTGACCACCAGCATGCAGGCCTGAGCCGCTGATCTGGAAACCATTCTAAATACTCTACATCAGGGTATCCGCAAGTTTCATCAAGTCAAATTGAAGACTTCTTAAGACCTTTTTTAAAAAAGCCATCTTGAATGAAATTTAAGATTGAAGATGAATAATGTAGGGAACAGTTGGGGGAACTTGCTGCATTACAATCAAGCGTAGCACAAATTCTGAAGCCGGCTTTGTGCTTCTCACACTGCATATGGCCTGACAACCCTCATAGTGCCTAGCTTAAAGGTTTTGCTGTACCTAGCCTCCTATTGGTTGGCAGAATTAGTCAGCCAGTGGCAAAAACAAAAGTTGTCCAGTTAACTACTAGTAAAGTTACACTAACCCATGACAGACCTAAAAAAGCTAGATAGCTAGCAAGAGTATATTAGCATCTAGTTAGCAGTAGCCTCAAACCCCGTTAATCACACCTGATAGTCTGGTAGACCGTTCAATTTTGGACCAAAATTCCAACATTTGCTACATTTTCAGCTTTCGCTCATTGAAAAACCGGTTCACCACCACGTCTGTAGTGGCGCTGCACCAAGAACCACTGAAGGAAACAACATAAATACCTCTAAAGATGGAGTAGCATCAGGTTTTAGCAGCTGTAGTATTTCTCTTCTATTACTGGTAAGAGACTACGAGTCATTTCTCGCACTAGCACTAGACTAGCGCGTTTATTTTGGTTGTATTTACCCACAGTGCCCCGCACCATAGTCCACTTCCTGCTTTTGGAGCAGTCTCCGGCCCTCTTGGTGTTCACATATACATCTGAACCAAACAAAAAACAAGGTTTTTAAGCGGACCAGAGTTCACTTTTTTGATCCGCATCGGAGTTCGATTGCACGTTTACACCTCCAGAATCAAAGTGGATCTTGTAGACAAACAAAATTGAGTTCCTTTAAAGCGGACACACAGTGTTGGTGTGAATGCACCCCAATACCGACTTACATTTCTTAATAAAGAAAATTAAGACATCTTAAGGTCTTAATTTCAGACACACTCATTTAAAACATTGGATGAGCGGACCCCCTGTATGTAGTAGCTTATGGATGCGTAGAAAAATTTTCAGTTTAAAGCTAAACTGTTAAAGGAGACTGCAGCAGGAAGTGAATATTTGCCCGAATTAATCCCTGCTGCCTCTAGAGCCTGGCAGCCCCCTGTTGTCCTGCTGTCCTCCTGTAGCAGCACCCAGGGGTCCTGTAACATATTAACACCCCCAACAGAAAACACTAATTCACCCCAACATCAACCAGCAGCAAGCTGACTCAGCACAAACTGTTCACATCTGGCTGCTCAGCCAGTTTCCTGATTATTTATCAGGTGACGACGAATCTGATCTCGCCTCTTTCGGTTTTTCCTACCCTTCGACCTTTGAGCTTTAAAACCACAAACGAAAAAGTAGCTGCTGGTGTTGCGCCGAGCCTGCAGAACTTGTTCACGTCAAACCCCTGAAGGGGAAGCATACCGCCGCTGGAGCATGTCAAGGCAGATAAAAACACACTGACACTCGCAGAGCTAAAAAAAAAAAAAAAAAATGCAGAAGCTAATTATGAAATCAAAGGCTTTTAACTCAGGACAAAAACAGATTCACGCCCTCGTGTTTGCAGTGGGGGTAGCCCCAAGGGAAATACAGAGTAAGTAAGGAAAACCGAGACCGGCTGAAAGCCTTCAGGGAGATATCTACCTAAAGACCCCAAGATTCAGGAAGAGCAAGTTTTATGGGTTTATATATTAAGATCAGCACAATCGGTGCACATTATCGGCTCAGATAACTATTAAGCACGGTCATCCAACATAAATCTGGCTTCCTGCGCCGTCCTCTACTCCTTTATCGCAGGGTTAAGTGGCTGAGTAACAGACACACCTTCTGCAAAGAGCGTGCAAAAGAAGGGAGGAGGAAGAAAGGAGAAGAGTTTCAAGCAGGAGAGGTGGAGTGATGATTCAATCTGAACGTCTTCCAGCTTTTTTTCTCCACTGGGTGGGGAAAAAAAAAGCTTCAGCTACATACATGTGCTATAGCTCAGATCCACCAATCAGCAGCAGGATTAGAGGATTCCTCACTCTACAAACAGCTACCCTGTTTAAGTGAACAGATGGATTAAATCACTCACTTTTTGTTCTGATTTGAAAAAAAAGGAACAACTGTCAACATGAACCGGTCATTCTTTAAAATAAAAAAAAAAGAAAAAGTTTTACAAAAGTATTCACGTCTTCTTAAATTTTCCATGTTTTTTACTTCGCGATGAACCTCAATGTGTTTTATGTGATAGATGAACACAAAGTAGTGAAATTGAAGTGAAAACGATTTTTTTGCCAATAAAAGTCTGAAAAAAAGTGTGACTGCAGGGTTTTTTGGGTTACTTCTCTACCAGCTTTACACGTCTAGACAGATGCACCGGTCAACTTTTACCACTGTTGATACCGATACCTGAGGTTTCGTGTCGGCCGATTTCGATCTGATACAGATTAACAGCTGAACTGACTTAAAATGTTTATTTTTATTTTTTAAACGAAATGAACCGAATTATACATTTGATAACTCTGCACCAGTATAGCACACTTAAATACACCAGTAACTTCAAAAGCCGGGTGAAACGTGTGAGAATAACATAACTTTCATCTGTTCAGTCGGTCCAACTGGGAGTAGAACAGCCAATGGAAAATAAATAGGACAATAGGTTGGTAGACATGTAAAAAATAAACTGCAACAAACATTCGCTCAAATGATTCAGACAGTGCAATTAGGAATTTTAAATATAATGTAAAATAAATAAAGCAAAACGCCGCTTGGAACACAAAGCATAGAACTAGATTGAATAGATGCGTTCTTATGGATTGGACTCCGATAATCGATCTAGAAGTTTTTTAACATCTGCACCGATACAGATGTTAATATCGGATCGGTGCAGCTCTAGTAAATGAATCCAAGTCCGTTTGTATTTGCAAAGAACTCAAATCGGATGACGAGCGTGTTTGAACATCAATTCTGAAGTATTGCTGTAAATACTTAGTTGGATTAAGGTCTTTACTTTGACTGGACCGTTCCAGCTCATGAATAAGCTTTGATCGAATTCATCCCATTGTAGCTGTGCCTGGATGTTTGGTGTTTTGCTGCAATCCATCCATGAGCCACAGCAAAATAAAAACAGGACCTCTCATGAGTTTTTTATTAATAAACGGCCTTCTGCATTCAGGTTTGCCACTAAAAATGCCAGATTTGAAGAAAACAGAAATGTTGTCTGGAATATGATGAATACAAATACGAACCACAACTTGTCATTTTTTGTTTGTTCCCCCCCCCCCCAATGACAATACTTACTGCTCGTTTGTCTGTCAGACTGTCATGATAAAACACAGTTTGTGGTTGTGATGTGAAGTAGGGTGTGGATACTTTCTCAGGGCATTAAGAAAACAGCGTTTCTCCTCTAAGCCAGCAGCTGTTGTGCTGTTTAGGATTTTGTTGCAAAAAGCAAGCCTTGTCTTAAGAAACCGATGAGTGTGTCGTTAATGAACAGTGACGTCATATCATGTGACGTGAGACTTCTCCAAGCTCAAAAATGAGTCATTTCTACTAACACATACATGCGAGGACTGCGTTTCACCACCATGCTAATGGTTTTGTCATCATCTTCGCCATCAAAATGATTACCGTTGTTGAGATTCCATCGGCTGTAATTAGGCATGTCGGCTTAACTGTGTTAATAAAAGCAAATAACATTTTAAATGAAATCTTTTTGTTCATTAAATTAGTGTGAACGTACTTTTTTTTTTCTTTTTTTTTAAATAAAAAATAAAAGTCAACAGCTTCCATAGCGGCTTTGCAATAGAGGAAGAGGAACAGCCAATGAATATAGACCCGTCTCATACGCAGAAGCTTTTAGGTGGGAATCAATATCCATGTTGAAATGTGGAACATTAGCCGTCACAACACTGATGCAGAAAACAGCCTCAGATCTGCTCCGGTCCAGAGGCTCTGGCACTAGGATCACAACCAGACACTCAGGCCGAAGAAAAAAACAACAAAAAAACAACACAGTTTGTTAGGGGCCAGAAAATGTTCTGTTCTTTTGTGGAATTTATGATAAAACGCTGTTAAAAATTTGATTAAAAAAAAAAAGGCACATTTTTCTGTACTCCCACAGACATTTACACATTATTCAAGAGGAAGTAATCGTCCAGGCTGTTTATCTTGACTCATCCTATTGCACTGATGGCATAACTATATAAACTAGAGTGTTTACATATGTACATCTCCCAGCTTACCTGGGGTCTCCTTTGTTTAAGTTAGTGATGGCTGGATGCAGAAAGGTCTGGCTCCCCTCCATCTCCACCACACATCTGGTTTTCAGGTCTTTTTCTAGGTTTAGAAAAAATTAAAATATATATATATTTACCCAAAAACAATATGATGTGGATTCCTTGAAAACATGGGACATAGTGGTGAGTGAAATGGAAAACCTGGGTAAAAACTGGCTGGAGACTGTATGTGAACACACGTTTTAAAGTATTTTTTTGTCATTGGTTCTGAAGTATTAAATGATTCTATTATAACATCTTTCTGTATGTTTCATACAACAGTGTATTAGGGCCATTGTAGATAAAAAAAAAAATTTAATTAAAGCAGCAATTTTCTAGAAAAAAAAACAAAGAAAAAAAAAAAAAAACTTGGACATTCCTGAGTCTGAAAAGTCGAAACTCTTTGTCTTCTGACACTCTGAAATTGCCACGTTTTTTTTTCTTTCTTTGCAGTCTATCAATTGCAGAAATTTTAAATTTGCTAAAAAAGAAACTCAGAAGGTTTCTACAAAAAAGTGCAGAATTCTGAGCTTGAAAAGTCACAAATTTACTAGAATGAAAAAATCTGGAATTTTCTAGAAATAAAAATTGGGAGATTTCTGACTTTGAAAAGTTGAGAGTGCTCAACTTTTGAAACTCAGAAAATTTTCAATTTTTTTTTTCTCAAAATTTCAGTTTTCCCTAGCAAATATTCAACTTAAACTCAGAAATGTCCAAGTTTTTTTTTAATTAATCTGAAAATTTCTGACTTCTTTTGACAGCAACTTACTCCTCTTTTCCCCTCCCTGTCTACACTGGCCCACAATGTGCCATTGCAGCTTCGGGTAAACCTCCCGCAGGTTTCCTCTAAGTTTTATCCCATTTCTAGCTCTGTTTTGAGAAGTCGTCCACATGATCTGATGTTGTCATCCTGCCCACCACTAAAGGCAGCTGCCGGCTGGTTGTCACTGCAGAGTGACAGGTGGGTGAGGGCGTGTGCCAGTTCCTCATAATCACAACACAAACAGGTTGACGAAGACTAACAGGAAATGGCTGCATTGCTGATGATTCATTCAGGACCTGCCTATGCAAACATTACGGCGAGTTCACTACTGGCCAGGCAGCCAGTAAGGAAGAGCCAAGTCACACCTTCTCTTCCTCATTCCCACCTGAACCGGGGGGCGGAGTCAGCATTTGGACTTCCTGTCCCCGCAGAATTTAGGCCACATGTTGTGTTAGATTTCATGAAGTGGACAATAACTGGAACTGGAAGCAGAAACACAAACCTTTGCGTTCTCAGGTCCAAACATAAAGTTCTGCCACGCTGTTGTTCTGGGAATTTATTAAAAGTACATTAAATATGCAGCACCTCATTATATTTTTATTGCTTTTAGACTGCAGGCCTCCTGCCAGCCCGCTTCAAAAATATCAGCAAAACTACATCTTGTTGTTGCTTTCCAGAGGGAGGGGAAAAAAAATCTTTTCCAAAACACAAAACGGTCAGAAATAAATGCTCCAACTCTGACTGATCTAAAGAAACTAGCGTAACACGCACATGGCGGTCCACATGGTTGGTTATTCTCACTTGGGAGTGGGTGTGGGATTTCCTGAAAATGTCTCACAGGCCAATGATAAGAAAAAAAAAGGGAAAAGAATGGAGGACAGACATTTTTATGTTAAAGATACAAACCAGTGGTGTGTCCACCCCCCAACAAACGTTCACTGACAAGTCAAGCAGACTTGAGTAATGAAATCTAGATTTTCACAAAACACATTTAAAAAAAAAGAGTACTGAAGTGAGAAAAAAAAATATTTCTGTTTTGTTTGGATTTGGGTTGATGACATCACAAGAGGCACATGAAATTGACTGATCAGCTGCGGTTTGGAGATATTACGGCGGGTGAGTGGCTTCCACGTTGAAGCAAGCTCTTACTATTTCTACAGTTTAAAGTCATTTTAAATGAATAACACCCCTAAAACTTTTTATTCACAAACTAAAAGACAAGAAGAAAAAGCTACAAAATGTATACATTTATTCATTGATTTTGTCTCCCTTTGTCATGTGTCACCAACCCCTGACTCTGCCCTCTAATTATATCATGTTTAATTTAAATATCAGAATTAAAAGCATCTAAAAAAATCATGAACAATCATTTTTAAGGGGCTAAAAAAAATTAGCCCCTTAAAAATGCTAATTTTTAAGGGGCTAATTTAAGGGGCGACATGAATGCTGAAAATGATGAGTTACCAAAAATATACCTCAAATGTGGGTATTATTAATAGTAGTTAGGGCATATTATTAATATTATGATTACATAATAGTAATATTATTACATATTTCTATTATTATTACTAATATCCAGATGGTGAATGAATAAGACTTGAATTTCAGTATTTTACCAAATATATTATATCCAAGCAATCCTTTGTGATTGCGACTTTGCACAGGTTGGTACCATAATGAGGACTATGATTTGATGTACAGTGTCTATAAACAATATACACCCCTTTTGATGTTTTGTTGTCATCCTATTGTAGAAGTCTATGTTCAGTTTATCATTTAAGAGTTTTTGTGGGGGTCTGTTGGCAAAAAAAAAAAAAAAGAAAGCCAAATTTTGTTGATCATGATTTCTTTGTAAAAGCAATAAAAGGGGGTGGATACTTTTCAGAGGAACTGTATCGTGCAAATAAACTCGTTTTTGGTGTTCATGCATGAAAACATGAACTTACTCACTGTTACAGTGTTTAAGAAAATTCTGGAGGATAAGCTGGGTTTTTCTATTTTTTACTTATTTATTATTTACTTTTTTTTTTTTTTTAAATCAGACCTACAAAAGACGCCCAAGCTTCGTGGGGGCTAGCGACCACAGCCGATTGCTCCTATTTTAATAGCACAGACACCAAACATACTTCAGTAAGCATTAACACGCAGAGTAGAAACTGTCTTAGCACTACCACAGAAGCTAACAGCCACGGCGTTCCTCATCTCCACTGTTTGGGTTGCACCCAATCAGCAGCAAGGAAATGAATGGCGCACCTGGATTGGCTGCTTTGCCAACGCAGCCAGTAGCGTGTCAAGAAGCACTGTACCTGTGTAACTCAGCTTCCCAAGCTGCATTTTCTTCCAGAGGAGTGAGCGAAAAAAAAAAAAAAAAAAAAAAACTAGCAGTATGTAGGTGAAATTTCTTCAAATTATTTGAAGTTATATTTCACAAAATAAATAAATAAATAAATAAAATGTAAATAGGAGAATACTGAAAAAGCGAATAGGAGGGCGTCCACTGTTAAAATTAAAAGTCCCACCCCAGCAAACTCTCTAACTAAATGGTTTTGATGTGGGTCCTACAGTATTTTCTTGAGGTTCCCCCACCCTGATCAGTTGTGCCTTTTGTGACGTCACCAGAGGCACGTGTGAGCAGAAGCTTGTTTTGGGGAAGGTAGAACTCATCTTAATTAAAAATGATTTATAATACAAAAAAAAACAACTTATGATGTTCTATTAAACTACATGTTAAGTCATTTTCTTTGTTTTAACCGAAAAATATGACGTTTGGCTTTAAAAAGTGTTATATAGCTCACCTCTCCTGTTCATGGGTCGCACGCGCACAGCGACCTTTACGTTGGAGTCACTCAGGCTGTTGTCATCCATTGTGGCACCTGACCAGCTGCAATTCAATCAGTGGACACCAGTAAAACCAGTTAGACTTTGTTTGGACTTTATACATACACAAAGCACGGTCCGAAAATATAAATTTTCCCAGAATTAAAGCTTCATTTCGAACTGCCATTTCCAACTTTGTTCAAATAACTTCGGAATAGAGCATAACGAGGCAAGGAGTGACGGATAAAATGACGGAGAAGGAAACTAACCGAGTGAAGGAGTGCGCAGTCTTTTCCCAGTCCGACACTGAGGAGGCACAGCAGCAGCAGCTAGCCTGGGACGCTAAAGAGGTCTGGATATGAGCAGCAAACACACACACACACACACAGGGTCAAACACTGTATGACAGCGACCGCTGGCTTGCTCTACCTGCCTGCCTTGCCCACCCCAGAAAATCCGCTCACAGTGGGGAAGTTTGCTGTCTGCTCCAAAGTCTGGAAGCACTCACGGTAGTCCACGCTTCATTCCCTGCAGCTCGTCCACCTGTTGCATTTCCTGAAACTTCCCGCAGAGATCAGTCGGCCCATGTCAACTCGCGACTAAAGGGATTTGCTGTGAGATTTAAGTCAGTGAGCCTCCAGCTGCCTCTGGACACATTCACAAACACGGCTTAAGAGGGGATTTAACGCCACCCCGTGGATGTTCATCGAATGTACAAGCCTTTCCCACCGCACTCCTGTGTGCAAGTGAGATTAAGACATTTTCATTAAAATATGAACCCCTGTCAGCGCTTTTTATTTTACTAAGACACGCGTGTAACTCTATCCTAATGATTTAATAATAACAGTAATAATAATAATTCAAAAACAGTAGAAAAACAGTTTATTCGGCATTTCAATTCGATACAGTAGTTTACATCATTTTACGACAGTTCCTGTTGCGGTGCGGCGTTTTCAGTATGCTCGTAACGTGGAGTTGTTTACTATTCTCTGAGTTGACAGACAAATGTTTTACCCTTTAACAAACAGCACCTTGTTTAAAATTTGACAGTGTCCGCGGAAGGATATGGGGAAACCAAAGAAAAAGAGTGAGTTTGCTGTGAAATGTGTTAAATATTTTAAATTACTTTAAAATTAGGCAGACTAGTTGTAGCTCGTTGCTAACGCTAACCAATACCATTCAATTTAGGAATTCTTTGACTCCAGTGGGAAATTAGATGTTGCTGTAACTCATATTACCCAAAGTTCTTCAAAGAGTTGCCTTTGTAGTAAGCTAAATGACACAAAACGATACTCATCTCTACTTTATGTCAACAGCTTTTATGTAAAACCCGAGTTATTATAAGAACATAATACATTAGTTAATCTAAATTAAAGTATCTATGCTGTTTTCTAGGTGATATCAGCCGAGCTGAGCTGATGATGATGACCATCGCCGACGTCATCAAGCAGCTGGTTGAAGCGCACGAGCAGGGCAGAGACATCAACCTCAACAAGTGAGGATTCTTAAAACGACACGAATGTTTTTCGAGAAATACGAAATGAATGAGAAGCGGCTGTATCCTGTCGGGATCCAAACCCAACATTTGTGGATTGAAAAAAGGGAAGAAAAAAAAAAAACTTAAAAAAAAATCAATCAGTGACTCTACTGTATAATATAACAGTTTAAAGCATCCATAGTTAGTGCATAAGAAAAGTATTGGTAATAAAAAAAACAATAATAAATTAGGCTGAATTTTTTGGGATACATTGGCCATTACCTTGTTTTAAGATGTGCTGAATCACCTTTTTCTCTCTCAGGGTGAAGACGAAAACCTCAGCGAAGTACGGACTCGAAGCCCAGCCACGGCTGGTTGACATCATCGCGGCGGTTCCGCCACAGTACCGCCGGGTTCTGGTGCCCAAGCTGAAAGCCAAACCCATCCGAACCGCCAGCGGGGTGAGTATCCCCAACTTTCTCCTCCCTTTAGCTCCTGGTAGATTTCTCTAAGTGTCCTCATTAATTCCTACTAAATACATAGAATTAGTTTTCTGAAAGCAATAAAAGAGGTCAGATGTTTCATTCAGATAACTACCATACAATTACAACATGAAGAACCCATGAAAAAAGTTAGTTTGACCCCAGCAAAAACTCAGAACTACACCAGAAGACCAGAAACTGTGGGGTAATATTGGCATCTAATGCTTCTTTGTTAATTGAAAAAAAAAAAAAGCTAAATCTTCAGCACTTTTGTCTCTGTCACAGATTGCGGTTGTGGCTGTGATGTGCAAACCACATAGATGTCCTCACATCAGCTTTACAGGAAACATCTGTGTGTAAGTATTACGCTTAATTTTTACAGAATAAATTCCCTGTTTTAGAGTTCATGTTATTGTAAAACAATAACATGAACTTTTAGAAAGCTTCAGGTGTCTTGAAGGGCTTGTCGGTCTCCTAATGTTACATTTCTTCATATTTTATGTCTTTTTAACTTTGCCAGCTACTGTCCAGGGGGACCGGACTCTGATTTCGAATACTCCACACAGTCGTACACCGGCTACGAGGTGAGACTCTTATAGTTCATCTGTTTTCCCAGTGATTCTATGATTTAATAAGTGGAAAAAAAAAAAAAAAAAAACATTTAAATGTCTTTGTTTTTTTTTTTTTAAAGCCAACTTCCATGAGGGCGATCCGAGCTCGCTATGACCCCTTTCTACAGACCAGACACCGAGTGGAGCAGGTCAGAGACTCCCAGCTCTCTATATAAATAGTATTTCATAAATATTTACACCCTTTGAATACATTATGTCATAACCACAAATTTTAATGTATTTTATTGGGTTTTTACACACAGAGTAGTGCATAGTAGTTAAGTAGAAGGAAAACATAGAGGATGAAAGATGGTTTTCTTTACTCTGATGCCCCTAAATAACTGAACTGCAGCTGGAACAAATCCACCTCAGCAGGGATATTAACACATGTGGTCATTGATGATAGATTTTGCAGATGGTAATTAAGGGTCACAGCTTTCGTCGCCCCTGCAAGACCTCAATTACATGAACGTATAAATGAATGGTCCCAATTTCTCTTGTGCATCAGAGCAGAACGATTCATTTTCTGCTGATGATCTACTGATGCTGCTCTTATGTTGAGTCAAATCGCTTGTACAGCTTTTAACTCAGCTGCATGTGGGCTGGGTTTCAAGTTTTAATTTCATACCTTGTCTATTCTGATGGAACCACAACGCTATCCGCTAGGAGAGAACTAATAAATTGGCCACGATTTCCTTAATTTTGGGAGATCGGCTGGCGCTTGAATGTAAAACCGATCTTTTCCACCAATCCCGTGCAGCCACGCAGGTCGTGTCTGGATGAGCGCGGTTAACAGCAACTTTTCAGACAAAAAGAAAATCGGAATGGGCACGTCGACCTTTTTAAAAATTGGTGATCGGCCAGCCAGAAAACTGCAATCAGTGCACCCTAATGTCTACTAGGTGTCACTGTTGAGGGCAAAGTAATTATTTTTTTTTTTGTTAAAACTTGATTTTTCTATTTAACAAATGCTTTAGAAAGCACATATTTATTTGATTTCCACATATTACAAACCTATTAGATAAATGACTGCTTTAACTTTAAAATGCTCAAAACTTGTAAAATCCAGCTAAAACTGATGGGTAAGTCCCCAGTTTTTACCAAATCTAAAATCTTCAGTCAGATTTAGGGCTTTCAGCTGAGAAGTCATCATCACACACATAAAATATATCAGTTTAAAACGGAGTAAAATGATTTTTGAAAATCACAAAGCGGGAAAATGATGAAATTATGTTGCTCTTCTAAGTCAAACATAGCAGGAAAAATATGAAATTAATATGAATCGGTTTATCGCTGTCCTTACCTTTTGCAAACTTGAAGGACAACAGTTATTTGGGGTTAAAGTTTATTTTATTTCTCACCCTTGTTGCAACTTATTTCATTGCTTGCTGCCTGCAGCTGAAGCAGCTGGGCCACAGTGTGGACAAGGTGGAGTTCATCGTGATGGGTGGCACCTTCATGGCCCTGCCTGAGGAGTACAGAGACTACTTCATCAGGAACCTCCATGACGCCCTGTCAGGTCACACCTCCAACAACGTGGCGGAGGCCGTCAGGTACAAACTGCTCCTCAGAGCCTCAGCATTTCATCCGTCTTCAAGACTTCTCTATAAAGCGGGCAGTACCATGTCAAATAGACTTTTTTGAGCTTTACATCATGTCGTAATGTTATACTCTCATCAAAAATATAACTGGAGTGTTGCCTTGATTCTTTCATGTATGTTTGAGAAATCCTTTAGTCTCCATGGAAACCATTCAGCTGAGCAAAACGCCTCGTTGGACCTAGCTCCGCCTTCGAGACGCAGCTCAGAGGAGTTCCATTTTCTGAGCTGTCGCCTCACAGAGCAATCCTCCCCTGCAACTCACCCGCTCTGCTCCTTCAAACTAGCCAGCAGCAATTAGACAACATCTAGTAGAACTGTGCAACTGCTGAACTCATTATAGGAGCTACTTCTCAGAGCAACGCTGGTAAAAACATTGTTAAAGGGTTAATAGAGGAGACATGTTGTGATGACTTCCTGAAGACAGAGTTTCAGAAAGAGCAGGAGTTTCTTAAAGAGACAAAGGCCCAATTTCATGACATTTAAATTACAAAGTAAAATTCCCTTTAAGTCATATTTAATATATACAGCACTTTCATAACAACTGAGGTTAACATAGCTAGTTGACTGTGCTATAAAATAGCACTGTGCTTCTAGAAAATGAATAGTACTTTACTTCTAAAGGTCTTTAATACGAGATATATATGAGTAGCATAAAACAATTTGGGTTCTTTTCTTCTGGGGAGGAATAACTGTAAAACAGGGTTGTTCTAATTTAGAACAAAGTTATCACATAGTGGACATTGTAAGCTCCCTTTACCATGTTATATTAGCAATTAGAGTTTAGCATTACTGAAAAAAATCAACCTCTGTACATATGTTTTATTAATATCTGAGGATGTGCACAACTGTTTCACAAAGATCCAATTTAGATAGATCTGCTAACACTTATTAACCAACCATTAGATTTATGGCAACATGTAGTTCTACATAGAACACAAATGTTCCCTACAGTGTGCATTTGTCTCTCATCTTATGCTTACAAATGCAGCCTTTTAAAATGTGTGATAATAACCTGCATAAATATCTTAAAGTAAAATATAGGGGTGCCTTAAATTCTCCTTTTAGAGTTCTTTCTTTTCTACTTTAAGTTTAAGGTGAATTATCCAGTCAATATTTTCTTGACAGTTTATGAGGAGTGTCTGTATGTAACAACTGGGCCACTAGAGGGTGCTGTGTTACTACACATTATTCTCTACAATCTGGCTGGGTGTTACAGCTTAACTTTGAGGCAAAAACAAAAATATAGAAAACAACTTGCTTGTAATTTGAATGTAATAATTTGTTCTGCTGGTACACAATATCAAGAATGAAAGAAATCAGCAATGAGTTTAGACATCTGTGCACAAATGCATTATCTTGATTTAGAAGGAGAGGAGATGTGCACCAGTGGAAAACATTGAATATGTATGCCAGTCTTCAAATTGGTGGCTTTTCCCATGTATTCATCCCTAAGTTAAAGCTTGCAATGTTTTAACTTAGAGAATTTGGAAAAAAGAAACAGAAGCTTCTTTTTTTGGCTTTTCATCTTCTGCAAGCCACAAATATCAAAATAACAAGAAATAATGGCTTGAAATTAGGGATGTCCCCGTTTGAAAATTCAGGCCAATATCGATAACCATTTCCTGCGGTTCTGGCTGCTAACCAATATTTGCCAGCGTAGTTTCACTTATTGGACCGATACGATACATCAACAAAGCACTAATCGATATTGATGTTGATGCCCATATTTCGTGCATCCCTACTTAAAATTTTTTGCTTTCTGAAATTAGAGACAGAAATCTTGAACTTTTTCCAGATTTCAAACTTGTTCAGACAGTTTTAGTGAAAAATACTCAAAAACACTTGATGATGATGGCAAACAGGAAAAATAGCAGGTACAATGTTAGGAGCTCACAACATCGGAAAAAAGTGTTGCTTAAAATTGCAATGGCAATACTGTTTACAAAATATAATATTTTCCCAAACATTGTTGATGATTTGGGCTTTTATTTTTTCTCCAGCCATGTGATTCAGACACCTTCCAGTAGGGGTGGGTGATATGGACTATCACTATTAATTATTGTTTTATATAACTTCAAGTGATTGAATGGCACAGTAATCATAGCTTCATAAATACAAATGCTGCTCTGAAAAACTTTGTAATACGGTTCTTTTGGACACCAGTCACATAAAGAATCACTGAACTGCTCACAGTATCTGCATTTAATCATATTTTCACATTTAATGCTACTTTTTGATACTCTCGCTGAAAAAACAATGGAACAAATTACAGACTTAACAATCCCAACAATACAGACAGTTTCAGGGAGGGGGATTTTAAACATTGTTAAATAAAATTTATTGTGAGAACAATAAACTGCATTTATTATCATAAGAAGTGTATCACGATAAATGATAAACAATATGATAAATGCCCACCACTGCCTTCCAGTAATCGAGTCGACGTTTTCTGGTGTCAAACTTCAGGCCGAAGTGTGGGCTACTTCTGGTCACGCTAGCAAGGAAACAATTTTGTAAAGACGATAAAGGCAGAATTTGTTCATGACGATGTAAGAGAACCAAAACGAGTCATACCTCAGTGTATCATTTGTTTTGTTTGGACGAATAACTTTATAGTGCAACTTCTGTATACCGTTGAATCACACCTCTGTTTGATTCAACGCACCATGGTTGATCCTGGAAGAGCCCAAAGGAGTCCATCTCTTGAATGAAGCCACTGAGAATGCAGAAGGGGGAGATAAGTGAAGCCACTCTTCCCTTAGTTCAATCGATTCCTCTCTAGCTGAATCAGGGGAGCGCTTCGAGTGAAATCAGACACGCTTCTGCTCAGAATGGACAGACTGCAACTTTCAAGTGGTGTTTCATTCAAGTGACTGGGCTTTTACTAACTGGTTTGTCAAAAGGAGACGTTTCCTTTCCTAAAGACTAATAACACTAAAAAGCCTGGTTTACACGAGCGTCTTTCGTTGCATCTGTCATCGAGTTATGGCAATCTCACAGGTGTGTGCCATAATTCACCCCAGTCCGCTGTCGTCACGCTTTGTTAAGACTCTATGATTGCCGTAATTGTGGAGAGCGCTTGCTAGGTTTGGATAAGACTGGGCTCGCCTGAAAAACGCTCCAGCTTTCGGCTGCTGATGTCTGATAATTGCAATGTTTGTGCATTGAAGAACCGCGCGGCCGCGACTCACACTCGCACCGTGGGCACGCTGCCTCTTGATCTGATAGAAGCAGTGAGGTACCTGGAGATAATCGCCTGAGATAATAGACTTTTTATTGATTCATCTCCCACAATCTGATCATCCTCTGTGGAGCATAAACTCTTGTAATTAGAGTAAATCAGCCAGCAGACTGTAAAAGATGGACATTTACTGCCAGTAGATCCAAAATCAGGGGGAATAGGCGCTGGTGTGAGAGGAGCTAATGGTCATTGGAGCAGCTGGAGCGGAGAAAATGACATCTGGCTCATGTGCTGAAATGACGCAGCTCTTGTTGTTTTGGTGATTTTGATCAGTGAGTGTAATAACTCTGAAAGTGGTACACCAGTCAGATTCAGGCTAAATGAAGCTGAGAAGACATCGGTCTTCAGATTACATTTTAAAAAGGACAGCAAAACAAGGCGGTTCATTGTTAAAACAAACAGAAAGGTTCTGTTTTTATTCATCAGCGATAGATTTATGTTCAGCAATGGTGTGTACACACAGGTTTTCATCGGGAAAACTGGAAACACAGAAACAGTCTAGAAGACCCTCAGGAACCAAAGACGAGACAATCCCAAATTCAATTGGAGAGAACCAGCATTAGACAGAAGATAAATTGTGCCTGGTACTCCATTGGGAGTCCCGTCAAAAAGGGCGGGGCTTTAACTGGTTCTTCCTCAGGCAGCTCCGCCCGTGTTTGTCTTTGTTTGCAAATCCTGCGCAGTTCCTTCAAATTTTTTGGAACTACCTCAGGAGTGGTAAAAACCAGATCTTTTGTGCAAGTGATCTCATTAGCAACAGATTGCATTTATCAATTGGGCCTTGGATTTACCTCGGAGGTGGTACTTGCAAACTCCTCTAACAACATCTCAACCACAATTTTCAGTCTGCTACTAGACCATAGAAGATTGTGAGCTGGAAATGGATAATTTTGTGGTTAAACTTTGAGGTTTTTATCCATTGTATATAAAAAGATCCACTGTGCGCAGTTGTAGAGTGCCACACTTGGGTGGAAGAGTGCATACATCTTCATCTGAAAGGGGCTATCCACGGAAATACTCCAAGAGATTTCCGTGAAACTGGCCACCAAGGAGTCCACGCGCAAAATGACAGCATTTTAGCATCAGCTGTAACTCTTGTGCTCCAGCAGAGGGAAGAACACACTGCTGGAAAACTTTACCAGAACCAAGCAAAACATTAACTGGCTGGAGTGACACTTGACAATAGAGAAGGGGCCTTGGACTTCAGGACAAACTGTGAAAACTGTCGACACCATGGTTCATTGATGATACCTTTGGTTTTCTGACCATAAATTGATAACTTCTGGTTGTTAATCAATGTGTGCAGATATTTGTCAAAAATATCTGCACACAATAAAATTTTTCAGTAACAACACTGGAAATGATGTCCTGTGTAGCTTTTAAAGTTGGGTCTTTCATCTTTCTAGCATTAATGTGTCTTTAATGTGAGGTTAGTGTTAACTATCTGGGTGATGAGCCGTTTCAATTTACAGCACGCAAATTGATGTTGCTAAATGATGCCTCCAATATATCCTCCGTTCTCTTCCGACCCTCAAATATTTATTCTCATTGGCACCAAATGGTCAAATTAAAAAGTCATTACAGGAAGAGAGACATTTAGCAAAATAATCCCAAGACGCACCGCAGGAGAACCGAACCCAACCCGGGTTGACTCGAGCGGCGGCCTCTCTCTCGCTGCAGGTACTCGGAGCGCAGCAACACCAAGTGCGTGGGAATCACCATAGAGACGCGGCCGGACTACTGCCTGAAGCGTCACCTCAGCGACATGCTGAGCTACGGCTGCACCCGGCTGGAGATTGGCGTGCAGAGTGTTTACGAAGATGTGGCCAGAGACACCAACAGGTTAGTATGTCTGCCAGGGAAAACAGTCAGAACATTTGTTTTTATTTTAGTAAAATAATCCCAGTCCTGTCTCTACATTTGACCTTTTCCATATTTTTTTTCCAGAGGCCACACAGTGCGAGCTGTGTGTGAGTCTTTCCAGCTGGCAAAGGATGCTGGGTTTAAGGTTGTTGCACACATGATGCCAGACCTGCCCAATGTTGGCATGGAGAGGGACGTGGAGCAGTTTATAGTAAGCACCTATTCATTTTAAAGGGGCAGTTTTATGTAACCACAACATTTTTGAGCTGCACATCATGTTATATTGTTATTCCCTCATCAAAAACATACCTGGAGTGTTGCCTTGATTCTTTAATGCATATTTGAGAAATCCTTTACTCTCCATGGCAACCATTCAGCTGTGCAAAATGCCTGGATGGACCTAGCTCCGCCTTCGAGGACGAAGCTCCTCCTCAGAGCTACAGTTTCCGTGCTTCACGCTTTTTACCCCCAAACAAAGACTTTTTAGAATGGCCCATCTTCCCATTATGGATGTGTATCTTTTTCAAGATACACACCCCACAGCATGAAGCTGCCACTACTGTGTTTCAAGGAGAGGTGTATTCAGGGTGATTTGACTGGAGTTGGCTTTAATGGTTAAAATTCAAAACCGTCAGTCAAAGCAGTGGGTGAAAATTGTGTTTTTGATTCAACTAGGTCAATGAGAGCAAAAGATTTTATTTGAATTTTAACAGAAAGAAATGTTATTGAGAATGAGATAATTATCCTTATAAATCTTAGTGGTGATAAGTGGCAGTATTACACACACAAAAAAATCTAAATTTCTTTTGCTATAGTTGTTTTTATAATCCCGGTTAATATCATGTTGCCACTGGAGACTTCTCAAGTAATTCTGCACAGACGGTGGCTGCTTTTTCATAAATGAATGTGTTGGACGTCCTTTCAAACTACAGATGTCAGATTTAATGATGGAAGCGTTCTTGCAGTTTTGGCAGTAACCACCTAACAAGGACATGAAGGAGAGCAGACCTATTAAACTGTCTGACAGTATATACTTTACTGCATGTTGGACTAAAATCCATTAATGAACTCTGGCTTACTGATCTTAATCCACAGTATATCCAGCAATGACTAATATGTTCTAAAAGGGTTGTGAATAGTTAGATTTTTTTTTCTAGTTATTTTTCTATTGAAGTACATAAAGGTCATGAATATGACTATATGTGGCGGTGAGAAGATGAGGACAGACTGTCTGCTGCCGGGATCACTGTTACTCCCACCTCTGGTAAAAAGAAATGTTTTTATTTAGCCAGAGAACAAATTGATGTAAAAATATAATTTTTGACGACTTTGTCAGTTCCCACACTCATTGGCTCCCGTGCTTTCAGCTACCTGTCACTCAGTGTACATCATTCCTCTTTGAACATTCCTCTTCAAATCTGGTTGGAGAAACAAGCCCCTGCTGATCTAAGGATTTCAGCTGAAAATACTGGACTGCAAGAAGCTTCAATTGTTACCAAACAGGAATCAATCATCCTTACTGCGTGAGACACCAGAGAAGGAACAGTACTTTAAGTCTTGCGCTGAAAATGTTAATAAGCAGGACACTTCTCTG
>CAEGAE010070840.1:0-12090 GCA_903067095.1 Girardinus metallicus | reverse complement strand
TGTACCATCAACCACAACAACAGCAATGGAAACATCCATGACACCTTACATAGAGACACCTACTCCAACAAGAGAGACTGAGAAATCCACAACAATAATTACACCAAAACCTACAACACCTCATACAGAAACTGCAACTACTGGTACTAAAGTACCTGGAACCACAACCATAATTACAGAAAAAGTATCCACAACACCTTACATTGAAACACCTATCCCAACAATAGAGACTGAAAAACCCACAACAATAATTACACCAAAACCTACAACACCTCATACAGAAACTGCAACTACTGTTACTAAAATACCTGGAACCACAACCATAATTACAGAAAAAGTATCCACAACACCTTACAAAGAGACACCTACCCCAACAAAAGAGACTGAGAGAACCACAACAATATTTAAAGAATCATCCACAACACCTGCTATAAAAATTGTAACGCAAAGCACTAAAAAACCAGAGACTGCACCTTTAATTACAGGCACAAATACCAGAACACCTTACATAGAGACACCTACCCCAACAATGAAGACTGAAAAATCCACAACAATAATTACATCAAAACCTACAACACCTCATACAGAAACTGCAACTACAGTCACTAAAACACCTGAAATCACAACCATAATTACAGAAAAAGTCTCCACAACACCTTACAAAGAGACACCTACCCCAACAATAGAGACTGAAAAACCCACAACAATAATTACCCCAAAACCTACAACACCTCATACAGAAACTGCAACTACAGTCACTAAAACACCTGAAACCACAAACATAATTACAGAAAAAGTCTCCACAACACCTTACAAAGAGACACCTACCCCAACAATAGAGACTGAAAAACCCACAACAATAATTACCCCAAAACCTACAACACCTCATACAGAAACTGCAACTACTGGTACTAAAACACCTGAAACCACAACCATAATTACAGAAAAAGTCTCCACAACACCTTACATAGAGACACCTACTCCAACAATAGAAACTGAAAAACCCACAACAATAATTACCCCAAAACCTACAACACCTCATACAGAAACTGCAACTACTGGTACTAAAACACCTGAAACCACAAACATAATTACAGAAAAAGTCTCCACAACACCTTACATAGAGACACCTACTCCAACAATAGAGACTGAAAAACCCACAACAATAATTACACCAAAACCTACAACACCTCATACAGAAACTGCAACTACTGGTACTAAAATACCTAAAACCACAATCATAATTACAGAAAAAGTCTCCACAACACCTTACAAAGAGACACCTACCCCAACAATAGAGACTGAAAAACCCACAACAATAATTACCCCAAAACCTACAACACCTCATACAGAAACTGCAACTACTGGTACTAAAACACCTGAAACCACAAACATAATTACAGAAAAAGTCTCCACAACACCTTACATAGAGACACCTACTCCAACAATAGAGACTGAAAAACCCACAACAATAATTACCCCAACACCTACAACACCTCATACAGAAACTGCAACTACTGGTACTAAAACACCTGAAACCACAAACATAATTACAGAAAAAGTCTCCACAACACCTTACATAGAGACACCTACTCCAACAATAGAGACTGAAAAACCCACAACAATAATTACCCCAACACCTACAACACCTCATACAGAAACTGCATCTACAGTCACTAAAACACCTGAAACCACAAACATAATTACAGAAAAAGTCTCCACAACACCTTACATAGAGACACCTACTCCAACAATAGAGACTGAAAAACCCACAACAATAATTACCCCAACACCTACAACACCTCATACAGAAACTGCAACTACAGTCACTAAAACACCTAAAACCACAAACATAATTACAGAAAAAGTCTCCACAACACCTTACATAGAGACACCTACACAAACAACGGAGACTGAAAGGCCCACGACTACAATTGTCAATGAAAAATCTACAACACCTTATGTAGAAACTCCAACCCCAGGAATTATAAAAAAATCTAGCACCCTCATCACTGGAAAAACCACAACACCAGAACAACTACTGTCAACTACTGTGAAAATAACAGAGGAGCACAGTGTGGAAACTACAACTGGCAGAACAACTTTGTGCTCTTGCAAATACATTAATCAGACTTTCTCACCTGGTAAGCTTTGTACTTTTTTCGTCGTTTATTGTTGCTATACTTGATATGTATTCATATAGACATTTACAACTCGTAAATGTCTACATCAAATTTAATTAACAGATACTTGTATTGTAATAAGGCCCTGTTGACATTCAGATCCTGTGGTTCTGAGAACAGAGGGGGAGGGGAATAATTGTAAAGGGGGGTAAGTAATGGAGGATGGGGAGGTTCATGCCGCCCCCTTAAAATGCCACTCTGGGCAGTTGCCCTTGTCTCCCATATGAGAAACTGTCACTGTACAGAAACTTTAACCTGGTTTTACTCCTGTATTTATTAGCAGGACAAATACAGATGGCAAATGATGCTCATTTTACCACCGTATTCTTACTTGATGAGGGCAATGCTGAGCTGTTTATGAAATATTCTATTCTGTTCTATTAAGAAAATAATGTATCAACAGTTTCTATTTTTTCTGACATAATTTATTCAATTTTTCTCAAACTTTTCTTTAAACTGTAAATTAGGTAGCTTCATTTACAACAAGACTGATGGAGATGGCTATTGTTTCACTGCATACTGCAATTTGAATTGTATTGTTGAAAAGCATGCCAGACCGTGTCACACAACAACTCCACCAAGTCCTCCACCTACCACGAGAGCTAAGACTACAACACACATTGGCTCACCAACACCTACTATGACAGACTGCTCATTTCTTACACCACCGAGAAAGGTAACCAACCTTATACAATGTCTGTATTGAAAATAGTGTTGATTTAAAAAAAAAAAGACTTATCACTCATGGCAGTTTAATGTGAAGCAGCTGAGAAGATCTGTAAAATTACAGTCACAAACCAACAAAAAAGCTACATTCAGATATAGTACTAAGACCTATTCTGGGTGATTTGGTCAACTTTGGATGGCATTAAAGACTCAAGGACACTTCAATCAGCCCATCTTGAGGGGTGAACTGAATCCAAACTGTCTTGGTCCACATCATATGTTATTACCCAGATGCCTCTCCTTGCTTAAAAATATGTTATATAAACAGTGTTGTAGCAAAACACCACTAAGGAGACTGGGAATGACAGTTTTTAATATTTGCAAAGAAGAAAAACTGAATATCAAAATAAAGAGCAATCCATGCCTGGCCTCTCGTTGTGATAAAGACGCAACCAAAGGTTTTGCATCAACAACCTTTTTGTTGATGCAAATATCTCATAAATAATATCTCATCAGGTGAGAGTTCTCAAAAGTATGTGTTTCCTAACCCCTGTGCTTTCATGAAATGTATCACAGTATACATAATGCGTTAAAAAACATATTTGTACATCTTGAACCTTTTAACATTTTGTCACATTGCAACAACAAACCTCAATGTTTTGCATTGAATTTTTATGTGATGGATCTCCACAAAGTTATGCAACATGACAAAGTGTAATGCAAAACCTAAGTAAAATCCTTTACAAACAATTGCCTTTAGAGGTCATCTAATGAGTAAAATATCCACCTTGTTGGCCACCGAGGTTTGTTGGACAACATTAGTAAACACAGTGCATCATATACACCAAGGAACACACCAGAAAGGCGAGGGACAAAGTTGCTAATAGCTTTGCAGCAGATTTAAGATCTAAAACCATATTCAAAGCTTTGAACAACTCTCAGAGGACAATTTAGTCCATCAGAAACCATTTAGCATCAACAAAAATGGTTACATTGCTTAAAGCCATGCATTAAGATTTATAAACATTGCCTGTGTTTTTAAAAGTAATTTACAAATTTCAAACAATTCTCAGAAATGTGAGAATGCCATAGGGATACAGAATTCCAATAGGAACCGATTTGTCCAGTCTGTTCAGATTTAAATGAGTTGGGCAATTTTTATTTGCTTGTGCTTGTTGGCAAATGTTGGCAAAAAGCTTGCTGCATAAACTGCAACAAGCAAAAAAAATATTTGCTTGTTCACAATCTCTTCTTTTTATTAGATTAAATTGCCTTTAATGGCTTGACCACCACGACCAACTGTTTAAAACACTGTAAACAAGCATTCAAATTAAAGCCAATACAAATTTGGGTATTTGTATTCTAAACTTTGAATATATGCCAGTAGAGAGTTTAAATATAAAGACAGTGTTTGTATATTGCTGAAATTATTTCTTTTACAGGATGGAGAGTCCTGGAGTTCAGACAAATGCACCAAAAGCAAGTGTGACAAAGGAAAAGAGGTCACAGAACATGTACCATGTAAATCAGCACCCAAACCAGTTTGTGACAACGGTTTTGAACCTGATAAGGTTTTTGATGAAGGAGGCTGCTGTTTTCACTACGAATGCAAATGTGAGTTTGATGAAAAAATTTCACACAACTACAGATGGATGCATGCAATTTTTTTGTGATTGAACACAATTTAATGTTAATATACTGTTTTCAGGTCTTTGTACAGGCTGGGGAGATCCCCATTATAATACATTTGATGGCCAATATTACAGTTTCCAGCACAACTGCACATACGTCTTGGTCAAAGAGATAATTCCCAAATACAATTTAACAATTCTTATTGACAATGAAAATTGTGATCCTTCTGGAACTGTGACATGTCCCAAAGCTTTGATTGTATATTACAAAAACTATGAAGTAACTCTTTCACAGACGAGAATCCCAAAAACTCAGAATTTGGTATGTATGGCTATCTCTGACCTTCTCCAAATATGTTTGTACTACATAAATGTAATCATGCTTTTTTCACCTGTCATTCATGTTTAGATATCTGTTAATGGAAAGAAAGTGACTCCAACCTACTCAAATAAGGACTTCATTATTACAAGCTCCAGAATTGAGATGGTTCTTAAAATCCCAGAGATAGAAGGCACTGTTTCATTCACTGGGCTTCTGTTCAGTATTGACTTGCCATTTTCACATTTCCACAGCAACACAGAAGGACAGTGTGGTAAGCAGCCCTATAACTTGAGACAAACTAAAAATAAATGGTGATTCTTATCACATCTTAGTAGGTAGAAAAATATAATGGCACTGGTTAGTAAAAAAAAATTATAATAGCATTTTGTTAACAATGGATAAATGCTTTTAGTTGAAATCACTTCACCTCCCAAAGAAAACTTTAATCCATAGCTTTATGCAAGAAATAACTAGAGGGAAAACCCTCGCTGCACAATACCACAATGAGGAAAACAGCCAAAATACAGTCGATACAAAAGTGTCCTCACTCCTGCCAGTTTTCATGTTTTAAAAATAATGGTCCATAATGAACCATTTCAACGCCTTTAATGTGACACACATTCTGTACTATTCAACTGAAGAACAAACTAATCTGCCAGAGCTAAAAATGTAAAAATGAAAGAAGGCATAGAGTCTTGAATACCAAGATTACACTTCAAATAAATAGCGTGTGAACATTTGCATTAGGGATGTTAGAAACCTTTTCTATTTGTGAGTTTGTAATCTATTTCCTATGGATGTTTCTTCTTTTTAACAAGGCTACTGCGACAATAACAAGACAAATGACTGCAGGTTACCAAATGGTAAAATTCATCCATTATGCTCCGAGATGGCATATGACTGGCATGTAAAGGATAAGAATAAACCATACTGTGAGTCCCTGCCTTTACCACCTCCTCCAAAACCAGAACCACCGAAACCACCATGCAAACCTGCCCTCTGTGAAATCATAAACCACGAGTAAGAATTTACAAGACAAGTTGAACAAGTGAAAACATTCTTCTGTAAACCCAGATTAACTCATTTCATGTTCATTTTTACAATAAGAATGTTCAAGAACTGCCACAAAAAAATTGCGCCGAATTCATTTTATGAAGCTTGTAAATTTGACGTTTGCAACATGCCGAATTCCAACGTGGGCTGCACCAGTCTGGCGGCATATGCCATGATGTGTGCTGAGTCATCTGTCTGCACAGACTGGAGGAACCTGACTAAAGGAGAGTGTGGTAAGATGGTTGTGCTTCTGTAGAAATTCATTTCCTTTCAAATGGAATTTTCCATGCATGTTATTGTCAATGCAATATACTTCTTTTTGTTGCAGACTACAAATGTCCAGGAAATAAAATATACAAGGCCTGTGGGCCAAGTATTGTTGAAACGTGCAATGCAGGGTAAGGACACTGCTTTTGCAGTTTATAACTGAAAACTGATAAGCAAACATGAAAGGACGTTTTTTGCATTTTAGGATGTCTGTCTGCCTAACATTTACTATGAAAGCTAACAAACCTACTAACAAATTTACTTGTCTTTCATTCTAATTAGAATGTACAAATACTGACTGAATTCTCAAATACTTTTGCTTCAAACCATTCTCAAACTCACATTGACAAGGAACTTTCTGACTTTCCATCGTGGCTGCCAACAGTTTTTATCAACACCTACAAAAAATATTTGAGAATAAAGTATCACATACAGGTTAAATATTTTCAAATTGTCATTAAGAAAAAAAGTCAAGAACATTGAAGGAACTATCTAATCAATTGATAATCATTCGCTTTGCAGTTTCCAAGTCTAGAATTGCCCCCACAATGTAGTAGGTGGCACCAGGAGTGGTGTAATTTGGTTTCTGAAGTGTCTGTTTTCTAAGTCAACACAGATGATATCTTGTAGGTGATTTAAACAAAACTACCAGCCTGGATGGAGCTAAATCTGGCTTCCTTCATATCTAAACCACACATATCCCCTTGAAAGGAATAAAAACAAACTACATGTTGAAATAATACATTTTCAAAGTCAGTTCATCTATTGTCATGCCAACCAGTTTGTTATATCACCAATAGATTTTAAATTGTAACGTAACTGTGGCCCCAAACACAGTTTGTAGTTGACAGTTACACTGTAAAACAGAGCAGTTTTCTGAAAGTTACTCATGTAACATAAAGAATCACCTCTGTGATTGCTATTGTTCCTGGTATATTTATAATGTTTGACAAAGTGTTTAACTAAAGCAATATGGTGTCAAGTGAATCAGTGGTAACATTTAAGTAAGAATTATTTCCAATCAGAAATTTACTGGAAATATTTATTGTTTATATGGGATATTTCCTAATGTGTACTTGAATGCACTGTGCTGCATTGTGATTCCATTGTTCTTGACAAGTTGGAAGCTGAATTTTAACTGTCATTTGTTTTACATTCAGATACAATAATAAGCTCAAACAGCAGTGTGAAGGAAAAGAAGCTATTTGCAATGGATTCGTGGAAGGATGTTTCTGCCCTGAGGGGACGATGTTGTTTGAATCAGGCTCCGATATCTGTGTCTCATCCTGTGAGAATAGCTTTTGTTCTTTACCAGAACAATGAAGGATATATTTTTGTTTAATATTCAATTAAACCATTTTTATTGTTTATTAAGGTTGCACTGGACCTGCTGGTGAACCTAAACAGGTAGATATTCTCATACATTGTCTTTTTTTTTTATCAGTTTGTCTGTTGCTGTAACATATTTTTTTCTAATATTAACAGATTGGTGACACATGGAAAAGTGGCTGCCAGCAATGCAATTGTGACAAAAATTCTCTGAGTGTTAAGTGTGAGCCTCTGGTTTGCCCAATACAAGAACCAATAAAGTGCACAGAGGATGGTGAGGTGTTGGTAAACCGAACGGTTAACTGCTGCCAGGAACTGACGTGTGGTAAGCAATTTTAATTAATACAATTTCATTGATGAGCTATAACATGTTTTAGCAAAAAGAGTCTAAACCAACTAACTGATATACACCATGTTCACCAACAGAGTGTGATAAAAATCACTGTTCATCACCAACACAAAAGTGTGAACTTGGCTTTGAGTTAAATGTCAAAGTTTCCAATGAAAGCTGCTGCCCGGTCTTCAGCTGTGGTACGTTTCTTACTATCACTACTCATCAATATTTATTACTGATAATAGTAACTATTATTTCCCAAAAAAAGTATGAAAAATCATCTTTCTATTGACTACTTCTGATTCCAACTCATCAATTACTGTAAATACCCCACACTGTATAATTCAGATTTCCATCATTACCTTTTTCCCATGTTAACTTCCTCTTGTGAAACAACCCAGCAGTTTTTTAAATGCAACAACTAATCTTAATATCAACATAATCCCATTTACTGTCTCATGTAGAACCAAAAGGTGTATGCGTCTACAATGATACAGAGTACAAGGTAAGAACTATTTTTTTGCTTTTTTCATATGTAGTACCTTATATATATAAATACTTTTCACTGTGTTTCCCACAGCCAGGTACAAACTTTTCCAAGAACCCGTGTGAACACTGCCACTGCACCAATAAACAAGACCCAAACACTAAGCTGAACACCATAGAGTGTCATCAAATACAGTGTGACATCATTTGTAAAGAGGTAATTAGATTATGTTAATGCCAGACAAGTTGTATATTGGATAGAAATATTTTACATTATAGAAAATGTTACTCATATAATCAGATAAGTAACTTACAAAACTTATTTTCTAAATATTAAAAGTTGATGCTCTATGTATGACGATGTGCATCAGTTTGGTTTTGGAACTAATGGTAACAAGTTTATAATGACTAAACATTTCTTAGCTATTTCAAATCACACTCTTTAATTTAGTTGATACAATTTCTGACAAAATAGTACAACTATCCAGTTCAATAAATTTTGATGCATGTTAGTGTTGCAGTAGAATGGATGCTATTTTGTATCTTATTGCCAGATAACATTAATTTACCAGAGCTAGAAGTTGTTAAAATTACATAGACTAAATTATTTCCAATTAGAAACTTATTAAACTGTACATTTTTGATAGGGTTACGTGCATGTGGATCAGCCTGGAGAATGCTGCGGATCATGTAAACAGACGCACTGCATTTTTGATGTCCCTGGTTTGAACTCGCCAGTAATTCTGGAGGTGATTAAAGTACAATACAAACACACACACAAAAGAAAAGCTTGCAACCTTCATCTCAGTTGTAAGTCACATTGTGACTACACTAACCCTACTCTTCTACACATGTTCACAGCCTTCACAGTCGTTTTCACCACCAAACGACAACTGCACCCAATATGATTGCCAGAATGTGAAGGATGACTTCATGGTTATCAGAAACCAAACTATGTGTCCTGCATTTGATCCAGAAAACTGTGTTCCAGTGAGTATTGCGTGCCTTAAAGAAAGTTGATATCATTGTTTTGGTCTAAGATGATAATATAGTATATAATATTTTTATAAATCAAATTTTTGCTTTACGATAAGTTGGCATAATTGAAGCATAAAAAATGACAATTTTAATTTGTTAATAATAATAATTTGTTAACAGTAATAGCAATAAAATGAGTTCAGGCATGTGAGGCGGGTCATCATTATACTTTAACAAACATTAGGCCCTGCACACTTCCAACACAGAAGTGTGACATCAGTGATCACGGTCAGACGTGTAATTTTTTATGTATTTCAGGGAACAGAAACAAGTGACATGAATGGATGCTGCAGTACCTGTAAGTATCGGGTTATGAACTTGCAAAATACAATAATGTTTCAAAAGATGTTCGTTTACAAAAATGTAAGCCTCCATTTACATCTTTCACAACTATAAATACATTTTTAGTTTTCATTTTAAACTACTTTTAGGCTATAAATTACTTATTCCCTTAGCTTTCTGCAATAGAATGTGTCAATAGAGGATAAAAAGGATGTAAATGCTTATAATTTTGTCAAACAGAATAGAAGCCTAGAAAAGTAGAACATTTTTAGACAAGAAACAAAAATGTTACACTTTGATTTTTTTTTTTTATTGACCTAATGGCCAAGATGTATGCTTTAGGTAGTCCGTTATGTTTTCCCTGCAAATGTGTGTTTCTAAAACTAACTGTTTGTGGTTCACAGGTACACCTCGCTACAACTGTGAGCTTCACAAGAACACTACCAAACTGTATGTAAAGAACTGCGAGTCAGTTGAGCCAGTGGAACTCACATCCTGTGGGGGATCCTGTAAATCATCCTCATCTATGTAAGATTTGTAAAACATTTAACAAAAAAGTTTGCAGCAGAATCTACTAAAAAAAATTGACATGGATGTCTCTGTCTTCATTTACAGGTACTCATTGGAGGCCAACAGTTTCATGCATTCTTGTACCTGCTGTCGAGAGATTGCTACCAGCAAAAAAGAGGTGGAGATGAAGTGTTCAGATGGCAGCAAAATTAAACAGACATACATTTCAATTGAAAAGTGTGGCTGCCAAGCTGCTACATGCAAAGAGTGGGGCAAACGTTGACGGGACACATGATTAAGGCAAACAATGGAAATTTAAACTCTTTAGGGGAAACAGATTAATACTCGTTTACAAACTCTATGGGTGCTTTCATGCTATGAAATACGCAGCTCTGTGGATCGAACTGATCCAAAAATATTTTTAAAAGCATGTGCTTATTTGGAAATTTTCTATAGGGTGAAGTAGCTTTGAATGTATATCCATCTTTTGAGTAACATTTATTAAATTGCTGTATCTGCTGTTTCAAACTTCTGTCTTTGGTTCAATAAATTTCTAATTCATCAATGATTTGAGTGTTTTTTTGACTACACTAAATGTTTAACCCTTAGTACAATCCAATAGTTTTTGAATTTTGTTGCAAAAACAGCATTTTAGTTGTCTGTTTTCAGTTGGTCATTATTACTATTCAGTTTGTGATAATTTGTTAAAACTCCATGATCATAACATGTGGAAGGAGAATTAAATACATTTACTTTATACATTCCTAAAAGTATTTTCTCCTTGGGCCACCTCTACAATTAATTTAAATACTTAAATGAAACTAAAATTACCACATTTATTTACAGTTATTCTGTTTGGTTACTTGTTATGCTATGTCAAGATAACAAGGTATCTTTCATGTTCCTGAAAGATCCCCATTTATTAACTTGCAGCATATTTTCAGGATGTAGAGAGTGGGTTTTTCACTAAATAAAGAGACAAAATATATCCAGATTATATATTGTCTGAACTTAGTTGTAAATAGATGTAAGCTTTTGACCACTTACTAATTACAATCTGCCATTTATATTGCTGGAAAATGTATGAAAATCTATCTTTTCTTTCCATTTTTGGGACGAGAGGTCATTAAAAAAAGAAAATTAGAATTTGTAATTGCATTATTCAAGCAGAGTTTGGTACCTTTGAATGAAATGATTCAATGCAAACTGTTCACAATTTAGACTGGTATAAATATTAGTTTATTTGAGAAAATATTTCACTAACTATGATAGTTAGTGAAATGAGGTTTTTTTAGATAGAAAATGATAAAGAAGATTTAGTGTATCTAGTATTTATCTTTCTCTAACGATAAAATACTGAAATAAATAAATGACATAAAGTGATGAAATTAAGTCTGTAAAAGCAAAAACACCTAGAATACTGGCAACGCAGTATTTCATGTTTGTGAAGAAAACCTTTTGTAAGGTAAGACAGTTGAGATTTGTCACAGTGCTTCTGTAAAATAATTTTTTTTGTTGGCCCTTAAATAAAACATTAAAACAGAGCAAAGAATTTCCAGTGACAATAGTGTTTATTGTGTCTTCTTGATCCAGCAGAAAGAAAACAACAAAGCTTGTGTACAAACATACTCATAATAATTAAAAGTGAAATTTTTAATTAATAGTACATTTTTACATTTTTCCCCCCACAAAGTCAATGAAGTAAATATAACGGTAAAAGTAGCTAGGTCCTACTCACCTCTGCATCACGCATTCTCAATTGGAAAAATGGAGTAGGGCTGAAACGATTCCTGGAGTGATTCGAGTACCTCAATTATTAAAATTTCTCTAGAAAAGCTGACCTGCCTCGAAGCCTCGTTATATTATGTGTTATTATTTAGCGCACCGTGTTCCGGCCGGGACTTTATTTGCGCTCTCACTTCCGCCTGAGTTGTTGACGAAAGCTAAGTGTTAGCAGCATAACGTCCAGTTTTCAAGTTCGGCCTGGGA
>CAEGAE010070839.1:0-17758 GCA_903067095.1 Girardinus metallicus | reverse complement strand
CAGCCAGTTTAATAGATGAACTCTCACCTTGTCCCAGACCTGTTTGAGAATATGGGAAATGTCGTCTGGAGTGGGGGCCTTGGGATGGTGGGGGGCAGGCGAACAACGGACATAAGATGGGGGTAGAGGGGAGGAAACAGACAGGGAACCAATGTAAGAACGGGGGGAGGAGCAATACAGGATATTTACGGCACCTTCCATATATGAGGGGCCGTTTAGGACAAAATCTATGTTTTGTCTCTCACACACTACTAAAAACTAATACACACACACAAAATATTAAAATTGCGCATACGCACTACTAAAATATCACACATGCATACAATTTTTTTCTCACATGCATACATAAAAGACTAAGATTGCACATATAAACTAATAAAATATATACTCACCTTTTGTATGTGTGAGAGACTCGTGTGAGAGAGTTGTCACGGAAGAGGCGGGGCATAATTTGGAGATCAGATCGCGCATGCGTTGATACCACAGTGACGTTAACTTCAAGTTTCATACTGGAGCTACACGGTGTTTAGCTCAAAGTTAAAACAATTTATGAACGCTAATTTCGGCCAGTCGTTCTCTCCCGCTCCCTTCTCAAGGGCTCGGAAGTTCACTTAGGTCTGTAGCTCCGGCGTTAGCTTACTCCGGCGTTAGCTTACTCCGGCGTTAGCTTACTCCGGCGTTAGCTTACTCCGGCGTTAGCGTTAGCTCCGCTTCCTCCTCAAGTGTTCGGGGTTCACTTAGAGCCGGTGTAAGCGGCGTTTAGCTCAATGTTGATCCAATTTATGAAGGCTAATATTGGTCAGCCATTCTTTACCGCTCCCTACTCAAGCGCTTGGAGGTTCACTTAGGGCTTTTTCCGGTTCTAAGGCCGCTTACTCCAGCTATAACACCGATTCTAAGGCTGCTTACTCCAGCTAAAACGCCGACGCTTACTCAGCTTGAGTAAGTCCTAAGTAAACCTCCAAGCGCTTGAGGAGGGAGTGGTAGAGAACGGCTGGCCGAAATTAGCGTTCGGATTAGCCTTGAGCTAAACGCCGTTTACACCGTGGAGCTCCAACGTCACTGTGGTATCAACGCATGCGCGATCTGATCTCCAAATTATGCCCCGCCACTTCCGTGACAACTCTCACGCATACAAACATTGAGTCCCTCTTACACATACAAAAGGTGAGTCTGTATTTTATTAGTTTTTATGTGCAATCTTAGTCTTTTATGTATGCATGCGAGAGAAAAATTGTATGCAGGTGTTATATTTTATTAGTGTGTATGCGCAATTGTAGTACTTTGTGTGTGTGTGTATGAATTTTTAGTAGTGTGCGAGACAAAGCATAGTTGTCCTAAACGGCCCCTCATACTCATCTACCAGCCATGTACCTCCACAATGATTTCCGCCACCCGTTTGTTGAGACCGTAATGATATGAAATGTATAGTGCAGTTCGTCGGTAAAGCTACACTTACGCTATAAGCACCAATGACTCAGCCGCCCGCCGTGTTCAGTCTATCCACTCACCTGTATAAATACTTCTGCAGCCTCTTCCTGCCGTTCGCTTTCAACCAGCAGCTCCCGAAGAATTAAGGCTTCCAAACTCCACGCATCGCACCGGTCATTTTAAGGATGTTTATTGGTCCCCCAAAAACGATGAAAAGCCGGGCATTATCATCACTCAATAAAATCCCATGGGACGAACTTGAAAATTGGACATTATGCCGCTAACACTTAGCTTTCGTCAACAACTCGGAGGCGGAAGTGAGAGCAATGTGTTACGCAAATAATGTTCCGGGCGGAACACTGTGCGCTAAATAATAATACATAAATTAACGAAGCTTCGAGGCAGGTACATTTTCCTCGAGGAATCTTAGTAATCGAGGTCCTCGATTCATTGGAGCTGGAGTAAAAAATGCAGCTGCCTGCATTTTTTTTAAATAAATGCAGAACCAAGAGCAGCGCATTCAAGGGGAGGAACATCTTCTCTAATAAATACTTTGTCATAAAAGTTTTGCTAGTTAAATTAGTTATCAAAAAAGTATTTTTTTCCAGAGAATTTTCTTAGATTAGGTATTAAAAGTTATGCATTTTCTGCGGTGTTCCTCTCCTGACCCATTCTGTCTGATATCAACAACACTGTATTTCCCGTGTTTGTTTTGGTCATTATTATTATTACACTTATTGTTGAGATGTGTGTGATAGGTTTGTCTATCAGACATTTATAGCAATACGGAATAAATCGCGTCCGGTATTCAATACGGGGCGGAGACAACAACAACCACCTGTCATTTTAGGCTAACTTAAGCTAACCTGAATATTTACAACTCTCTTGTTGATACACTGACATTACTTACCTACTGTCTTTCAACTAGGGGTGGAAATTAGCACCCGCCACTGGCCAAATGCGGGTACAAGTCTGAAGTGGCGTGTAAATTGGAGCAATGGGTTGACAATTTGAACAGGAAAAAAAAAAAAGCTCCATTCAGTTTGAACTGCTGTCCAGGGTAGGACTAATCATCTGGGACAGCCCATTGGTTGATTTTATTGACGGACATTGGGCTTATCCAATGAAATCCCTCAGTCCTCTTTGGCCCGCCCTCCCCCTCTAAATTTATAAATAGCGTCATTTCAGCTAACCGGAGTACGAGCAAAGTGAGAGGATACGAAGCCGGGCGGGTCACAAAAACTATGATAACAAAAGCTAAAATTTGCATAAGCCCATTCAGAAAAAAAATTGTCAAACTAACCGATAAGTTTACCACACAAACTTTGACCGCTGGAGCAGACTGAGGAGCAGGAAAGGAGGGGGAGTTAGCGATTCAGGGGATTTATTATCGTTGGAGGAGGATGATGAGAGAGACGTGACGAGGGACAGATTGAGGAAGAGTTTAGATTAGCTGCTGCTGCCCGGTTAGAAGGAGTTAACATGTTCACGAGGAGGCAGGACGGCAGGTGTCAGCGAGCAGGGGAAGCTAACGCTAAGTTAGCAGGTAGTCAGAAAAACTCTGGGATAACACAAGAATAATGACGGCCATTTCGTGGAATTAATAATAAACACGTCCTGAGATGTTTTTAGTACAAATAAGAATAATTGTGAATTTCAATAGAAAACGTAATAAGTAATGGGAAACAAATAGAACAGTTAGAAAACAGCTGTTGAAACCATTAAAAAATGTTTCAAGAAATCACTAGACACGTCTTAACTTAACACTGTCTGGGGGAATTGTAGCCAAAATGTGGAAATGTGAAACATATGAAATGATTGCAAGAATTTTAGGGTTGTGTAGTTAAAGTTTGCTGTTAGTAATTACTTCAAGTGAACATCATGCTTTACACCTCTGTTAAGGTGTCCATGCTTTGTTATGTTAAATTAGTCTGTATACGTGCATAGGTATGGCAAACTTATTGTCAGTAAATCGGTTTTCATAGAGTTGTACAGGTGGGGTTTGTAATCGAAAGAAAAAAATTCAGTGGCTGGTGAAATGTCTGGGTGGCTGGTAAAAAAAAAATTCTCTACCAGCCACTGTGGCTGGTGGATAAAATTTTTAATTTCCACCCCTGCTTTCAACCACTTTGAAAAGCTTTTCGTCGTCTCTCCACCATCTTTATCCCTCCCCCTCTTCTGTTTTGTGCCCCGTGGTTTTTTTCTGCCACCCCATCTTTAGCTTCCTTTTGTCAAGTGCACTACTACAATTCAAATTTAAAAGGAAAAAAAAAAAAAAAAACCGCGCCTTAGCGCGTTCTCGAAGGGACACGTGACAAAGCTACCTGTCTGAGAGGGGAGAGAGGCTGGCAGGAGGGAAGGGGCGCCTAATCAGTGCTGTTCCTTCGTTATTGATCATTTCAAACACAAACAGCTGTTAAGTACATAAAATGCTGACTAGAAAAAAAATTCCCCACATCGTTTTTTGCGCCCCCTCTAGTGCAGCGCCCCTATGCGTTGCATACAGTGCATACCCACGTCTTGCGCCACTGTATAAATGAATAAAAAATATCATTGTTTACAAGTAAAAACAAAAAGCCCGACAGACACACAGGCCACTGAGCTACAAAGCTAATTATGTAGTCCACTTTATTCTAAAAATAAACACTAAGTGCACATAATCTGGCATGGCTGCCAAGGTCATCAAACATCTGTTATCGACAGGAATATAAAGTTTACCTGCTATTAGTGGATGTTGTACATTTAGACCTTCTTCTGCTCAACCTCCAGGACAAGAACGCCAGTTCTCCCAGTGGGAAAAAACCAGCAGGAAGTAGATTTCCTGGTAAAAAGTCAGAGCACCAAGGAGTACTCTGCTCTTTGTTCTGTTACTGAGGGTTTCTTACTCATTTTGTGGCATTGTTGCTCCTTCCTGAATGTTCTTATATATTCAATGTAAATCTAAGGCTATTTATGTCACACATAAATTCACATATTTTGTGGTTATCATTAATAATAATATTCATAAAGACATGAACGCATGTATAAAAAAAGACATCAAATGCATTTTATTTCTATGTTTTGACAAGAAGTCTTTATTAGTCGATTGTCAACTGTGAAAAGAAATCTAACATAGTGCGATCCATGTGACATTCAAATTTTAGTGTAATTGTTTTAAAAGTAAAATAAAGGCTACTTATGTCAGATTTTGTTAACACATTTTATAATAATCATTAATAATAATAAACGTGCATAGAAAAATGTTTGGCGTATGCATTTGATGTCTATTTAAAGACATTGCGTTTTTATGTTGTGAACATGTTTGAAATTTTCATGTTTCAATAAAAGAACTGCTTTAATTAGATTTTATGCTAGTGACTGACACAAAGTACCTCATAATAGTTAAGTCAAATGAAAACAATGTAAAGTTTTCAAATGTATTTACAAAACGACCAAATTTGGACAGTTTAGCCTGCATTTGGGAAAACCATGTATAATTTTCCTTCTTCTTTACAATGTTTCACTACTTTGTGATGGTCTAACAATTTAAATTCCAATAAACCGCACATTGTGTTTGCAGCATGATAAGAACAGAAAAGGTTTAACAGGTATGAGTAGCTTTGCACATATTACCAATGACTTCTTATGTACAATTACAGAATAAAACAGAAAATGGTGATTTTAATCCCTGTCAGTTAGCGTACCATCGTGTGATACCTAACAGCGACCTTCTGCTTCACTGTTTCCCAGTGTTGGCATCTGTCATTGCCTCTTTGACGTCGTGTTTTAGTCACCCCAGACAACGGTTGCGGGGTCCACTTAATTGCTGTAATTAACGTTTGTCGTGGTGAGTGTTTGTTGAACGACTTCTAAACCCCCCCCCCCCCCCAGCCCTCTCGGCTCCTCTCAGGAAAGGGAATTGGGCGAGCATGAAGCACTCGAGTTTCTTTTTTTTTTTTTTTTGTCATGCTTCACAGGAACCCAGAAATGAGCGGAATAATTCTCCGCTCTTAAGCACGCTCAGAAGAGCTGAGCGGCACGGCTCGACTAAGTCGTTCTCCATGGCGCGTGTAGCTTCCGGGCAATCCTGTCCGGCCAGCGTCAAGTTACGTGGCCACACATCCACTCAGCTCGCAATGCACAGTCATTTAGGAGCAGGTGATGCATGGCGGAGCAGGCACAATGATCCTGACTAGATGTCATGTAAAAGGAGGACTTTTTGCACAGCGTCCGTCTTTGTGTGCCAATGCTGCAGTTCCTCAAGCTGTCCTTGATGCACCTAGGTAGAGCTGTCTGGAGGTGACTGAAGGGAAGCAGGAGGAAAGGAGATATAAAATATAAAGGGAGAAGGAGGAGGAAGGGTATAAAACCTCACTGTGTGGTGGAAGATATTTTGTTCTCTCATCTCTGGAATTATATAAACTGCTTGTGGCTAGTGGAGGCCTCAGCTGCGGTGAAAATAGGCCCCGACTGCCTCGCTCCCTAACAATCTACTCCACATCTCCAAATCTCCCATATATGCCCCTGAGCAGTGGGAGAAGCAAACAAAAACCTCCTGCTCGCCGCTCTTTGTATGGATTTCATTTCCTCTGAGGAAGAGGACTCCCTTAAAATATTCAGCCACTTTAAAGCGGCACGTCACACTGACCAGGCTATTTTCTTTGATGAGCTCCAAGTCCTAATCCCTATCCGATACATCTTCACCAACACCATCGCTCAAGTGAGATACCCCGCAGAATAGTTATTGGTTTAGAAATGTGTGGGGGGAAAAAAAATGAAATCCTGGGCTCCCTAGCAGCTTGTGCACATCAGGCGTATAAATGGAGCTGCGTGACACTACGGTCAATTGGATTTCAGCACGCCGTCCAGATACACCCTTTGAAACGGTGCTGGGCCGCAATCTTCGGCCCCAAGCTTCGGTTCTGCCCACCTGCCGTACCGGCGATGTAATTCAGTCTTTGGGTGAAGTTGGGTTGTGGGCCTGACCCTTGCCGCTCTGGCCGTCAGTTACTGCTGACCTCCAGCGAGGTGCCAATGAAACATGTCCATTGAGTGGTGAGCCGAACAAACTACCTCACCTGGCTCCTGCTGACAGCTTGGCGTTTTAAGCAGCAGCAGCGGATCAACACAGGTCCACAAGCGCACAGCTTGCCTCGGGCCTGAGGAGCCCACTGCAGCAAAACTCAGTACTGAGACAATGATTTGATTCTTTAGCAGCACGGATTAAAAAGAAAATAAAATCACAGACAGAGAGAGACTAATAATAATGCACCAACTTCAACCGTAAGTGTTTGTCTAGTGGGACCTTAACACTTAAACTTTCTTATTTTACTGAATATTTTTGTATATGTAAGTATATGTATACTTCTAATGCCATAGCATACACATTGTGCTGAATAAAGTACCTTGCAAAAGTATGCCTACACCTAAAACTTTTCAACATCTTGTCAAAACAATAAGCTTTAATGTACACAACACAAATGGTTGGTCATGTGACAGCGAGAGTGATGCTGGGGTGTTTACCTAAAATACAGACATTTGAAATGTTGGTCATTTTTATATCGATGCATCCCTACTATCTTATATATTTAGTTTGTAAAATAAATAAATAAATAAATGAAAATTATTAATCCCTTTCCTTTTACTTCATATTATCCACCTGACAATGTGTCCATTCAGGGGTTTTAATATTTGTCCAAACCCTGCAGTGGCTTAAAAGAAATGCAATGATGTAGGTGACTTTGTAACTAACAACAGCGAAAGTAATCCTTATTGGGGTGAAATGACGAGGCTAAAGACATTATTCCTCTCAATGAGTTTTTGTAAAAATGTGTTAGTTAAATTCATATGTAAATTGTGTCTTTGATCTTATACATCTCATTTCTTTTGTAATTTCTTTTTTATTTCGCAAGTGCTTTGAGCTTTTTAAAGTTAAACCAATTCTCCAAGGATGCAAGCGTGGCGCAAGATCATTCAGATAAAGTGAACGTTACTGGTTAAAAACAGAGCAGCAGAAAACCAGGAAGGCGAATAACAGTCCAATGTCAATTCAACAGCGTACTATCCATCAGGCCAACAAGGCCGCAATGTAGCATCAGTCTCATCTCGCAGACTCACTCAGCAACACCAACGTCGACAACTCAAAGCGTGAGAAAAAGGAGGCGCGTGTCAGATTATAGTCCATTTCATGAATCTCATGCTCACAGTGAGAAATTTGGCCCAAAGCCATGCTCCAGACTTTGGGGGAATTCCAGGTACTACTCAGCCAAGCATTTAGTGCATCAATCCTGCTTCAATAGTAAGGCCTTGCATAAACGAAAACGTAGCGGTGAAGAACTGCGTAGAACAAGCTAGAATGTATCTATAATTTGAGCTGAAAAATTTTAGATACTTCTTGCTGGAACAAGATCATGAACACAATGTAAAGCAAGTCGGCACTTCAACTTTCTTCTATTGCGAGTAAATGAATATACCAGCCTTTAGCTTCAAACACCCACCTAAAGCTTAGTGCATTACTGCTAATGGGAAAAGTTATAAGGAACATATTTAAACACATCATGTGTCTCTAACTAAAGTTAAACTGCCTCTTTTGCAGCTCTTCATTTCCAAAGGGGTCTGTTTAATGAATTTAATTTCCTTGTGCATTAGAAATGTGATAAAAAATTCATCACGGATCATAACATTACTGTCAAGTAACTGTGGCAGGAAATATATAGTTTTGTTAACCCACTCATTACCAAATTTTCTGGCTGGAAATCTTGACTGTATACACATCGAGAGACCTTTTCATCTAGAAATTAGATTTTGGACAGTAACTTTGAAAATAAATTACAGTATCTAACAGAACAAGATAAGTAGAGAATGTTATGCATCATGTTTCTAATGTGGTCTTACAGTATAATCCTCGTAACATGAAATTTGACAGAAAATAAGTGAAAGAGATCATTTCTCAAGTCATATTTTTATTTTTCAAAAATGTTATAAAATAGTCTAAAGAGAATAATTTACCTGGCATCTTAATATAAATCCAGATTAGTGATCAAGACCAAATTTCAACATCCTCCACTCAGCCTCTCACAGATTTTTCTCCATCACTGCTCTCTTTGTAGCTCCATATTCTCATCAATTCATACCAACATCCCTGTTTCTGCGGAAGCAAATTCATCCCCCACCTCATGATGCTTCCACCACCAATGTTTTTCACCAACTGCGTCAATTGTTTATATCAGACAAACACTGTGACTGAAAATGCTTTCCATTCTACAAGTTTAACACAGGATGATCAATGGTGGCGCTCCAACTCCGTCCTCCATTTCCTGTGTAATCATCAACTTAATTTGAGAGTAACTGATGAATGAAAAATGATAATCCTTTAAAGGTATTTACCAAGCAAGTTGATTTGTATGGCACATTTCAGCAACACGGCAGTTCAAGGTGCTTTACGTCATGAAAACATAAAAACCTCATAAACATTTTATACAGTAATAAATTGTGAGACCAGTAACAGGTATTTTGTCAAGTGTCAATACATTTCAAAGATGTTGGTCAATGTTCCAGTTTATCCCATATAAAACGGATTAATACCAAAAAGAGCAGAGTTATCTACGACAAGCAGAATGTTTAATGCTTTAAACCTTTTAATAGAACCTTGCTTCAAAAATACTGAAAAATCCCTTTCAAAGCAGCACATTTAGATATATTTTATCAATATGGGAAGAGGTCAGAATAACATCTTTTCTTTAAAGAGCTGAATTGTTGCCCTTTATTTACTATTTAAAACTGTATTAGATCCTGTAACGCAACATCCAGTCCCAGAACTATAACATGTTGTCCAAATCTAATTTAAATGTTGCTGAGCTTGAGCGCTTGCCATTTCTATTCACGGTGACGAGTCTTGAGACTCGTACATAATAATTACAGGAGAGCTAAAAGCTTTACAAATTTGAGGTAGCATATGTGAAAGATCTGGTAAGCTTCCAGTGTATTCCCCCTTGTCGCAAGCCATGTGCCAGCTCATCATGCTCTAATACAACACATCATGCGTGTGTATGCTACGAACACAAACAGTCCCACACAACAGTCGCCTCTTGTCTGTCTCCGCAGTAGCCAACCGTAGGCAGCACAGAGCTGCAGAAAACAGGCTTAGATACACAGTTCTACATGAAAAACCCTTCTTTTCCGTGAGCTGATCCTTCTTTGTTCTGCATAAATGCCAATTACATAATTCTCTCTGGCATGCAAATCAGATTAGATGAGGCCATGGCAGATCACCTATACTGCTCGGTCTAGTCATGCCTTCAAATCCGCAAGAATAGAACATTTCGGGACTTGTCACTTTCACACAAGATAAAATAGATTAAATACAGTAGCTATTGTAAAAAAAACAAAACTCATTGTCATGTGCCTAATGAAATACAGTTCAACGAGGGTGTGAAAGGACACGGTCGACCGTAGCATAATGGTGTTTGGTTATAAAAATAGCATCGTGAAATTTTGATGTGAAATATCAAGGGTATTATCAAATGTTAGAGATGTCCAGGAGTATACATGACATACTGTATCAGCAGGATATTTGTATGCTGAGAGGAGACGCTGACATTCAGCTTGTGGGCACTGATACACAGCATCACGCTGGGAAAGGGAACCAATGCAAATTAGCGAATCGAAGGAAAGTGACACTTTGCTGTTGGCTATAGGAAGTCATCAGTAAAATGGTGCGGCAGCACACACTCGAGTCAAGAAACTCACAAAAGGCACCTCACTCTCCCTTTTTTTTTCCTCTTTCTAAAACTTGGTGAAAGCATTGGCAAGGGCATAGGTGTGTATTTCTCCCTGCCGACAGCTGTGTGTGTGTCAGCTCAGGGAAGGTAAGAGCAGAACAAACCAGAAGTTGCCAAACCAATGTGAACTTCCACGGACAGCTGCTGGAGAAGAGAGGAAGAGAGGCAGGAAGCAAAGTGGGGAAAAGACAACTTGTGATGCTAAGATGAGCTCATGTCAGGATGGCATCTCTGCATGTAGTTTAAATGTAAAACACACACATATGATTAAGTACTGCAGTATAGATTTCAATAAGACTAAATGTCTGTATCTAAGATTAGATGTGTTAAGCGAACAGGCAGCCCCGCAATGTATGTAGGCTGCACTTTGCTTTACATTTGTCATCCTAGTACTATATTCCTCCAGGCACCTTTTCCATAACCGTAATATGAAGCACACACAAGACCAGTGACATTAACTTGTTATTCCATTTAGCACACAAGAGTGCTAAAAATATATGGCAAAGAAAATGGCTCTCAGAGGCTCCTGTTCCTATTTACAGGCAAAGAATTTCCATTTTTAATAATGCAATCTATCGTTATCACTGTAATTTTTCTGTTTAAGACGCTAAATGCTATTTGTGTGAAAAGGTTAGCTCTTTAAAATTGTCATTTTTTGCTTAAAATCCCATGATGCAATTGGGCTTTTCCCCCTATTTACTGAAAAATATGTGCTTCTTTTTTTTTTCTATTAAAGTGCAACAGAATGATAGAGAAAAAGTTTTTTTTTTTTTAATGTCTAAGCTTGAAATTCACTTTTTAAAATGGGGAATGGGGGGGATTCCCTCCCACTGGGGAAATGAATACACTTGGGGGTAGGGGGTGGGATTTCGTATGAGCTTGATTGTGGGTCTTATATTGTCTAACACACAGCTTTAATTTGTTGTCTCCCTCTACCTTCCTAGTTGTTATTTAAGCTTCTCTCTTGTCTCTTTACGCATTTGGTTTCCTCTTCTTTATCCTCTTCTACCTAAAACTCAGGGCTTAACAGAATAACATATTTGTAAGCATGGAAAACTATTTGGAAAAGAAATGGTACGTCTTTTGAGATTAACTCTAGATCTTGTCACATTCTTTAGTTAAAGGCATTAATTGCTGCTCCTTTCTATGGTCTTTCCTATTGCTTATCTGTCCATTCTCTTTTAGTTCCATGATCTACTTCTCTTCCCATTCTCATTGTTTCAGGGCACTGTGCTGGATTCTTTCTTCTTCACCCTCCACATTGCAGACTTTTCCGTCAACTCCCTTCGCTGCCGTCTGCAGAAGCTCTCTGATGACTGCCATAATCGCCATCATCACAGGTGAGGATGGCTCAGAGAGCAGACAGCGGACTCTGTTTGAGTTCATGCTTCGCTGTAATTCTAAGAGGGAATTTCCCACATTATAAAATGCTGGATTGGGGACTCAATTATACAATCGCACAATTCCCGCAATCCCAGAGTGAATTTCAGGCCCTGTATGTCGTCATGTTGTTTTGTTGTTGCCACTATTTTACTGGGATTTTATGTAATATAGTAGCAGCAAAGCACAAAGTGTAATTGTGAAGCGAAAGGGAAAAAAATACACAGTTCTCAGAATTTTATACAGATAAAAATGTGAATATTGTGGCGTGCCTTTATATTCAGCGTCAATACTGTAGTCTTTTGGGTTATGCCTCTACCAGTGTAGAAACAAATTAACCAAAAAAAGCATGATGCCGTCACCAACTTGTTCCTCCATGTGCGACATAGCATTCTGGATAACAATTGAAATTTTTGAATTTGGCCATACCTAAAATCCTTCAGAAAACAACAGAGTTAAAATTCAAAGTACAAATATATAGACCACATCATAATATTCGCAGGGAATCAGTGAGTTTCAGAAAATCTAATTTGACTTTTTATGGTCCTTTTCATGCCAAACTGACGAAAATACTAAGTATTGGGGATGGTTGTGGGATCCTACTGTGTCACAGTCAAGCATAGCCAAAGCAGTGAAACTTCTGAGATCTGTTAACCCCTGTGTTGCCAAGTTTAAACTTTTATCTGCTCGGAATGCATCTAACCTTGCATGGGTGGCAACAGAAGTGAGTCAGTAGCAAAAATGAATGTGGTCCAGCCAACTGGCGATTTGCAATTACGCATAATGGACGCAAAAAAAAGCTAGCTAGCTAGCAACAGTATAATAGCAGCTAGTTAGCGGTAACCTCAACTGTCCTGAGGTTACCGCAAGGAAAAAAGGCTACACAGAAAATTCAAGATTACACAATCATATGACCACAAAATGTAAGACCTCTGAATTACCGTTTTTAAGGTCAACTTACATTTTTAAGAATTTTAAGAATTTTTAAGGTCTTAATTTTAGATACATGACTAAGACTTTTTAAGGATGCATTAGCTCGCTGATTCAGTAAAATAAAATATGCCTTCCGATGAGGTTCATTCGTCACCAGAATTGATACTTCTCCTGTCCTCCTGTGTAAAACTGTTAAAAGGAGCAGTGTGCCACCGCTGCCGACCAGACTGCTGGGTCACAAGGTCAGATACAGATGTAGACAAGTACAGATCTATAACCAACCGTATTTAATTGATGCAGGTCTAGCACGTAGGGAAGATTGACGTGACACCCATCAGCAGCGTGTGACAAGCTATATCAGTCTGTCTGTGTCTTCAGGCAAGAAGGAGCAGCACTGAAAGTGATGTCAGGAAATGTACACGATGCACAGCTCATTTACACTCCGTTTTTTTTTTACATGTCTTTGTTTAACAGTGTATGAAATTGTTGTGGAGTTCTTTCCTGTTTGTTAAGCCCCGAGGAAGGCGGAGCCTGCAGAAAATGACAGTACAGATTGTGGTACCAAATCCTGCATGAATAGCGAAGTCACAGCAGTGCGAATTAGAAATGTCTGCTTGGAATACCCCCGCGGATCGGCAGAGAAATGTGTTAAAATTGGCAAGAAACATCTGAAACACAGATGTCTAACGGATGTTTCCCGTAACACTTCCTCCTCCTCTGACATGGTGAGCTGTCTCTCTTCTATTCATATGCTAATGCTCAATCAGGCTGCCCAATCCGGAAGCTTTTCCAGACACTTTTTTTTTCCCCAAGCAATCAATTTACCTTGGAGAGAGATAAAAGCTTAAGGAGTCACATAAGAGGCGAGCTGGAGCAAATGGTGATATGAACTGAAAAAAGAACAGTAAAAAAAAATAAATAAAAAATACCAAGACGGGAAAAGAGGCAGTTGGGGAATAGCTGGATAATGTAGGTATAAACACACAAGTCTGTGCCTAGGAAGGCTCGACTGAAGCTCATTCTCATCTAAGCTCAGTTTCCCCCCCACTGCAGGAGGGACTTCCAACACCTTCAGCTGCAATATAAATGTTAATAGAGTTCAGGGAAAGAAAACGAGGCGTAAACAAACAAATGTGGTATTCCATGCTTTGGGGCAGCAGGAGGGCCCTGCCATTGAGCAGTATGTGTTTGTGTATGCATGTGCTACAGGGATGACGAGAAGAGAGAAAATGAAGATGGGGCTTCTTACATACTCAGTGTGAGCTGAGGCTATGGTGTCTCCAACGGTGGAGCCACCCAACACCTTCCCCCTAAAAACTCTACCATAAGACAAGCGGATCATTTTACAAAAAAGAAAAAGAAAAAAAAGAGGCTGCTTAGGTTGGAAGAATCAAAAAAGTGTAATAATCAGTCACTGAAGGTGTCATGAACTGCAACCTGAGCCAAGACCCGTTCCAGAGGCGTATACAAGTCATTTTTCCAAGTCAAATCTCATGTCCGATGGGTCAAAATGTCAACTCTTTTATCACAACACTACCTCAAGGCTGCCTTCTTTCACCTGAAGAACATCTCCAGGATTAGAGGACTTCTGTCTCAGCGAGATCTAGAGAAACTCATTAACGCGTTTATCTTTAGTCGCATTGATTACTGCAACAGCGTCTTCACAGGTCTGACTAGCAAATCAAACAGCTGCAGCTGATCCAAAACGCTGCTGCTCGCTTTCTCACTAAAACCAGGAAGATAGAGCACATAACACCAGTTTCAAAGTCCCTCCACTGGCTCCCTGTAGCTCAGAGGATAGACTTTAAAATACTGTTGTTAGTTTATAAATCACTGAACGGTTTAGCACCACGACACATTTAAGATCTGCTGTTGTTGTACCAACCGCCTAGACCCCTCAGGTCTTCTGGTTCTGGTCTTCTCTGCATCCCCAGAACCAGAACCAAACGAGGAGAAGCAGCATTCAGCTTCTATGCACCACAAATCTGGAGCAAACTTCCAGAAAATTGTAAAACAGCTGAAACACCGAGTTCCTTTAATTCTAGACTTTGTGCTATACAAATAAAATTTGATTCTGATTTTTTTTTTAAGTCTCTTATAAAAGAAATTATTTGAGCACACCAGTTACTGCCAAATGTTTTTAACAAATCAAACACAAAGTATTTGTATTTTCAAGAACGATGGGGGTTGTTGTATGGACGACCCCCATCATAGTTCCTTACAATGACGACAATGTTATCACTTGTCAATCTCTGCGGTCAATGTGTCTATGGTTCACTATATAGAGCATTACTCTTTTCTTCAAATGGAATGTTAGAAAACCGTGTTCTAAATTGGCATTTAAGAGCATTGCTGTCAAATCAGACAAGGACATGTGAGATTGAATGAAAACGAGCATTGAATTAATGGAAAAATGTAACAGGAAATGCTTTTATTTTTGAAGAACTAAAAGTGTGCTTGCAATGATGAAAGCTTGACAGCAAGATAAGATTTAACAAGTTAGTTCAGTTTACTTTGTTTTGAAATGATATAGACTTCTTTATTCAAAACTCAGTTTGAGATACACCTATGTAGTAAACAAACATGAACAGGCTGGTGTTGTCATGAGCCTCAAACATCCCACATCTGTGGTTATAAATACAGCATTTAGCAGGAGCTCAGTCAGAGATGGGTGTGTGTCTTAATCTTGGTGCTAGCATTAAATAAAAATAAATAAGGTAAGATGCTGAAAACTTATTTTACTAGCCTATCTTTTGAAAAAGATCACAGAGAGTAGGTAACATTACCATGACAACCAATCATTTGTTTACATTGATTGGTCAGAGACAAAATTAATAATTAACTCAAATGGTCTACACTTATCCACCTGCTTTTTACTCATCAGAAAAAAAAAATGTTTGCGAGACTTTTGTCACAGACAAGCCAAGTCAAAAGCAAAAGTATGAGCGCCATGTCTTTGTTTTTGAAATTTAACTGCAACTCCAGTCTGTTCACTGACTTACTCTAACCTGTCATCCTGTGCATCCATTATATGTGCTTCTGAATAGAATAGAATATACTTTATTGATCTCCAGGGGGAAATTGCTTATTTGTTGAATCTTCAACTCTTAGAGTCACAAAAACCCAAGTAGTAAAAAAAAAAAAAAAGGTAGATGAAGGGCAGGTGGGTGGTAAACACTCAAATCCTCATTCAAAGCACACAGTCTCCCACAACTCTCCGTCCCGACTTGTTCAAAGAGTTGGCAACCTTCAGACCAATTAGACATCACAGGGCAGTCTGCACAGCACCCAGCTTTCATATAAACGGCTCCCCATGAATTTTTAATCAGCTATAATTTAAGGATTTAAATAAAGATCAAATTCTTTCCGGCTGCATTGGGAAGAGCTGCCTGCCTCTGTGCGTGTGTGGGGGTGTGTGTGTGTGTGGGTGTGTGTGTGCGTGTGTGTGCCTGCATTTTCATGCACTCAAAGGGAAGTGAGTCTGCATGAATGTGTTCATCTGTTTTACTCGCCACCCCTCCCCACTCTTAATGCTTCCTCTTCCCTTCCCCTCCGCGGCCCCACCTGCCAGCGTTATGAGCGAGAGCCCGGCAGGTTGTCTAACCCCCAGCAGAAAATTTCCTGACTGACTGGTTGACTGGTTGACTGGCTGGCTGGCTGAGTGGCAGCATGTGAAGAGCAGGAGACAGATCTGCGGGGAATCACTGACAGATGTAATTAATGAGGTCATACTTGGAGTTGGCAGTCCCCTTCATATCCAATTGCTGACGACCACAACTGAACACACCTGCAGCTCCAAACGAACGAAAAAAAAAGAAAAAAAAAAGACAAAACCGCTTTCTGCAGAAAAAGAGAGAAACGAAAGTAGGACAGATATTTAGGTAGTAATTTGTACTTTTAGAAGCACAGATAAAGCTTTTTTTTCTGAAAACAATTTTATCTGCAGCAAAAGAAGTAGCTCAACATGCCTTGTTAACTATTTTTCATACCATTTTATACATTTCTCAAATAAAAACTTTTGGGGATGTATCTTCTCAAAAATTAAAAAAAGAAAGAAAGAGAAAAACAGTGAAGCATCCCATAATAAAAGTATCATCCACTATTTTTTCTAATCATTTCAATGATGAAAGAGTTTTCTACCCAAACACATAACAGAGAGTACTTTCTTTGTAATTTTGTGTAATCCAACTCAAAATTTTACCGTGTGGTGTCGAACAATCAGATCAACCAGACTACACATGAAAAAGGAACCCTACCTTGTTTTTTTCTTATCTTTATGATTTTATCTTTTTGTTTAAAAAAAAAAAAAAAAACATCCAAGTAAATATTTTTCCATTGATAAAAAAGAAAGTCACTGCATTGTGTAACTCGCGTTTAGTTTTACACATCTGATGCTCATCAGAAAACAACATAACCTTAAGCTGGCAGGCAACCAATAATAAATTAAAAAAACTGTTTAGATCTATGCGACAGACTGGTGACCTGTCCAGGGTGTACCCCGCCTCTCACCCGGAACGTAGCTGGAGATAGGCACCAGCAACCTTCCCGACCCCACTAGGAACAAGGGTGAACAGAAAATGGATGGATAGATGGATCGATGTTTAGATCTAAAGCTGTTCCAATTTACAATACATGTGAAGATTTTGTAAAAGATGAATTTTAATTGTCTAATTGTGCTTTAGTTATAAAGCTGACCATTTGGTGGCATATAAAGCTGCAATCAACCACAATCATCCACATACAGAGCCTAAGTTACAGAGTTAAATGCGTCTTTTACTCAGTAACTTAGAAGTTCTATATAGTCTAAAATTATAAGGAATGATTTGTGAAGCAGAAAAATATAATACTTATATTTTGTGTTTAGAGTTGTTCTGCTGAAATTCTTCTGAAATCTCTAACAGATTCCCTTTTCAGGTATTTCCCTGTATTTAGCTCAGTCCATCCTCCCATCAACTCTAACTAGCTTTCCAGACCATAATGGAGAAAAGCAAGATCACAGTATGATGCTGCCACCACCATGTTTCACAGTAGGGGTGCTGACAGTGTTAGTTTTCTGCCACACATTGTGCTTTGCATATGAGGGGATATAAGGAATTCTTGCTACAAGAATTCCTTATATCTTAAGGCATAAATATAGCCTTTATGCCTGCCCTTTCATAAAGGCTATATTTGTGGAGTTCACAACTGAGACTTATGTGTACAAAATGGAGAGCATCTGATAGTTGGCTTTCCAAAAATAAAACAAAAAAAAAAAT